>JAZGTI010008125.1:0-20585 GCA_036877585.1 Botia kubotai | reverse complement strand
GAGGGATGCTGCGAGACTGTCAAATGACGGAGGTGAGAGGGACGGCTATATATATGCGTCGCTGCGTGCTGATTGGTTGGATTACATGACCGTGCTCCTCCCGAACTTAGTTAATAAAACTTCACGAGTTCGCACTAACATGCAATCGCAAATGATCACTGATGCGTATTTGGCGTGCTGTCCGGGGGGAGGGCTCCGAGCTCGGAATTTGGCCCGAACCCAGAGTACTACCCCAAAAAGCCGAAAAATTGCCGGACCGCCGCGGGAAGGAAAAAATCCCCCCCAAAAATGTAAAGTCAATAATAGCGGCGCGAAGGCGTTAGAATAGAACTATGCTGGACCGGAAGGGCTCTCGCAGCGTCCGACGGGAGCTCGAAAAGCTCGCCCTGCTGGACAGGTAAGCCTCGTCAGCGGACGGGTAGTGACAACATAACGAAGTATTAGCAATTAAGAAATCAGCAAATTACGAAATTGGTTGATTTTTACTCCGAACTTGAAGGGTATTAAACAATATGTGGAAAATTTTGAACGAAATTGAAAAACGACGTAGAAATGTGTGTAACGGATGGAAGATGGGACAAGCATAAAGCGAAGCTCAACCGGAAGGGCTCGCAAGCGGTCAGGTAGTGGACTTTAACGAAAGTGATGTTACTACAAATAAATTGATACTGCAAATCACGCAATACTTGATTTATTACTCTGGAGCCGGCGATATTAAAAGACGACGCAGAAAATCTGAAACGAATTTGAAAAACGGGGGAGGAAACGAAATAAACAATGTGACAGCTAGAAAGCGGAATAAGGGCAAAACGAAATGCGGTATTCAACGAGAACTTAAGCTGAGGTGCTTCCGGCCTCAGAGGGGAAAGCCCGGCGACGAATAGACGGTCTATCGAAATAGACAAAGACGACAGGCCTTGCAAGTTTAGTTTCTGCATTCTTTACTCGGGTCTTAACAGTGTTATATGAATAGGCGGACAATCTGTAATTAAAAGTGGTGTAAAAACGAAATTAAGAAAATAAGGAGGGCTGGCTCCTCGGAGGAAACGGAGGAAAAGTGAAATAAAGCGGAACAAAATGTTCAACTGGGAGGGTTCTCGAGGCATCCGATGGGAGCTTAATGCTCGCAGCTTTGGACAGGTAAACCCCGTTGTCAGACGAACGAAAGCGTTGTCGTGGACGGGCTTATATTCTGAGAAAAGCAAAATTTTGAAACTGGTTTCTCCGTTCGATGGGGGGCCCTCGCAGCAACCAATGGGAGCTATGATGGAGATGCTCACTGCATCGGATGGGTAGGCCCGTGCCTGCATTTGAAGGGGTGACGTCCACAGCATTCGGACAGGGGGCTCGACCAGCAATTCGGAGTGGCGAAGGTGGTCCTGCACGACTTCCGAATCGGGGTCCCTTATCGGGGTAATCAGTCCTCGGAGGCCTCCTCCGAGGGTGGGAACTCCTGGGGCAAAAACATTTCAAAATTTCAATACCAAAACTTTTTTAACCTGGTTAAATAATGCCTCTGCAGTTTCCATCACCTTTGGGAGTGCTTTCATGGGAATCAACTTACATGATTTGGAAAATCGGTCTACGGCTACCAGGATGCATGTATTTCCATCTGAGGCAGGTAAATCTGTAATGAATTCTACTCCCAAGTGTGACCAGGGACACAAGAGGAGTGAATAGAGGTAGTAGTTTACCTGTTGACAGATGGCAAGATGTTCTTGACATAGCACACTCCTGGCACCCCTTTACATACCTTCTGATGTCGTTAGCCATGTTGGGCCACCAGAAGCGATCTTGTAGCAGTGAGAGGGTTCTATTGGCCCCAGGATGACCAGTACCCAGAGAGGTGTGTCCCATGTGGATTAAACGTATTCTTTGGTTACGTGGAACGTATCTGTGATTGGGTGGACACCCCAGCGGAGCTGGATCGGAGACCCTGGTGTTATCAATTTCCTCACCCAAGGACCACTGTATTGGGCTGACAATCATGCTGGTAGGAATGTTGTTTTCTTGTTTGTTAGATAGTTCATCTGGAGAGAATAGTCTGGACAATGCATCAGCCTTTGTATTCTTATTTCCTGGACAATATGAAATGGTGAAGTTAAAACGTGTAAAGAAAAGGGCCCACCTTGCTTGTCTTGGGTTGAGTTGTTTTGCCTCTCGTAGATATTACAAATTTCGATGATCAGTATAAACAATGAAAGAATGATGGGCTCCCACCAGCCAGTGTCTCCACTCCTCCAACGCTAACTTTATGGCTAATAGTTCTCTGTTTCCAATATCGTAATTTTTCCCTGCCAGGAAAAGTTTCTTTGAGAAGATGGCACATGAATGGAGTCGTGGAAGTTCCCCCTGCTGCTGTGACAGTATGGCTCCTACTCCTGATGATGATGCATTGACCTCCACAACGAAAGGCTTATGTGGATCGGGGTGAATCAGGAGTGGAGCTGATGTGAATGCTTCCTGTAGCTTCTTCATGGCTTTGGTGGCATCAGCATTCCAGAACAGAGACTTGGGTTTGCCCTTTAACAAATTAGTGAGTTAAAGGGCTAAACTGCGAAAAACATTGGAAAAACATAGGAATCTTTGGAGTTCTTTGACATTTGTAGAAATTGGCCATGACGTGATTGCTTCCACCTTCCCCTCGTCCATCTTGACGCCTTTAGAGTTTATATTATAACCCCTAAATTGAATGGAAGTTTGATGCAAAGTACTTTTCAGCCTTTAAAAATAAATGATGTTCGCGGAGCCGTTTCAGGACCTCAGAAACGTGTTGCTGCTCTTCGGTTTTGTTCCGGGAGTACACTAAAATATAATCAATATAAATGATCAGAAAATGATTTAGGTACTCCCGGAACACCTTATTCATATAACCCTGGAATACGGAGGGGGCATTAACAAGACCAAAGGGCATCATGAAGTATTTGTAATGCTCTGTAGGAGTGATGAAAGCCGTCTTCCACTCGTCCCCCTCACATATTCTAATGAGGTTATAGACGCTTCTGAGGTCCAATTTTGTGAAGCTCTTGGCTCCGCCAAGCTGCTTAAATGCTGTAGGGACGAGAGGAAGGGGATACCTGAACAAAATAGAAATTTTGTTCAGCTCATGATAATCACTGTAAGGCCACAAGCCTCCGTCCTTCTTTGCCGCAAAGAAGAAGCTGGAAGCAGCAGGGCAGGTAGATGGTCGGATATAACCTTGGTCTAGTGCCTCTGTGATATACTCCTCCATTGCCTTCTGTTCTGGAATGGATAATAAATAAATTTTACCTCTGGGTACTGGAGCATCCGGAATAAGGGTCGATGGCGCAGTCCCATGGTCTGTGCAGTGGTAAGGCTGAAGCTCATTTCGGACAGAAGACGTCAGCTGAAGATAAGCAAGTAAGACACGTATGGTCCAGTTGCATGGGTTCTGTTGGTGGTTCTGGAGGGCTGGGATTTTCTGGCTGGCGGTGACAAAATGGTGGATGTTGATACTGTTCCTCCTCCATACACTTGTGAATCCTGTTGTCCTCTTATTGACAGTTAGATAAAACATTCTAAACCCATCGTATCATCATACGACGAGAGATGCAATCGAATGGAGGGATTTAAACCTTGACGGTAAGTTGTTAACAGAGAACGTTCATTCCCCCCGCTAAAAGCAGCAAGCGTTCTGAAGGTTAATGCATATTCTTGTATAGATGATTTACCTTGACCGAGTCGATATAATCTCTCACCAACAGATGAATCACCAGTAGGTATTCCAAATACTTCCCGGAAGTGAGATATGAATGTTTCTAATGATTGAGTTGCAGGTCCATTTCACTGCCATAAGGATTCTGCCCATTGTAACGCTCGTCCTTTTAGAAGAGAGATAATGAAACATACTTTAGCTCATTCAGTAGGAAAACATTGTGGTTGCATTTCGAGACAGAGAGAGCATTGGAGGAGGAAACCGTTGCATTTTTCTGCCAAGCCAGAATAGGGCGCCGGATTCACCATGGGACTGGCCGTGTAGATCGGAATGGAAGTGGAGGCAGAAGGAGGTGAAGCAGGTGGTTGTGGTGATAACCCGGTGTTAGTTAAGCCGACAGAGGTTAGTTAAGCCGACAGGCGTATTTATTGCACAGATGAGTAATGGATAAACAGGTATGATAAAGTCCAGATATATGTATGACAGGAATGGTAATGATGATACTGACGATGAGAATCCAGGAGCTGACAATGACGATGGAGATTGGAGATGGAGGTAAGTCACACACACAACACAATACTGGAGAACACAAAGGAGATCTTGGAGACAAACACGAACTGGAGCAGGTAAGCAGTACAGCATGGAGTAGAGTCTGTTTCCGTGGTTGAGATCAGACAGTGAGTGGAATGCGTGTGCTTATGAAGTGTCCTTGATTGAAGACAGGTGTAGGTGATCAGTACTCAGGTGACTGTGAATGCTGAATGTGGGTGGAGCCTGGTGCTTCTGTGACAGCAACTAGATTACTAGTGAAATCTAGACGTTGAACTAAACTTATGTGAAACTAAACTTAAACATGGACACCCCAGAAACTAAGTATAAATACACAAGAGAAGGTACAGGAACTAAACAAGACAAATGTACTAATCAGGAACCAAGGAAACTAACATGAACTCAGTTGGTAACTATGAGAAACAAACAAGAAAGTACTAAACTAATATTTACATTTAATCATTTAGCAGACACTTTTATTCAAAGACTTACAAAGAGAGAGAAATCATTAAACATTTTGCCCTAAGAACCAACAAGCCAGAACTACAAAGCTATATTTACAAATCGTAATTGCATTCTGATGCTTGAGACAGGATGAACAATAAAAACTTTTAAATGAGTAGGTAGGGGGGTAAAGTGACCTAATTTGACTGGGTCAGAGATTTAAATGAAACTTGGGCAGATATGGGCAGCCAGCGGAGTAAGATCAGGCCCAGCCCAGCCTTGATATTACAAGTGCTTTGACTAGGAGCTGCATACTGACCGAGTAGGTATGAGAGCTGATGATCCAAGTTGAACTGTGAAGTTGTGTTCTAATGATGAGTTCGTCTGGATTACCAGGAATTCTGTTTTGCTGAGGTTGAGCTGAACATGCTGTTGCTTCATCCAGGCTGAGTTGTCTAAAACATAAGTGGAAATCCAAGCAGAGATGGTGGAGTCATCTGGCTGAAATGAAATACGGAGGGGGCATTAACAAGACCAAAGGGCATCACGAGGTATTTGTAATGCTCTGTAGGAGTGATGAAAGCCGTCTTCCACTCGTCCCCCTCACATATTCTAATGAGGTTATAGACACTTCTGAGGTCCAATTTTGTGAAGCTCTTGGCTCCGCCAAGCTCCTTAAATGCTGTAGGGACGAGAGGAAGGGGATACCTGAACAGAATAGAAGAAAAGTAAAAGAAAGTAATAGAAGAAAGTAAAGCTGTGTGTCATCTGAATAGCAATGATGCAAGAAGCCATGTGCTTTAAAGACTGAATAACTAAACCCAGAGCTGTGTACATTGAGAAGAGGAACAAGAGCTGATCCCTAAACAACCCCAGTGGTCAGCTGATGTGACATTGACTTCTCATTGATCTGTCTGTGAGACATGAACTAAACCAGTTTAGTGCAGGTCCAGTGATGCCTAGATTGGAGAGGGATGACAAAAGGATCTGTTGTTTCACTGCATCAAAGGTGGCAGAGAGGTAAAGAACAATAGGATAGACAACATGGAATTGGCTCTTGCTTGCCTTGAATGAGTGGGAAATGCTTCCTGTAGTGATGGACATGTTTAGAATGTGTGTGAGTTTGGGCAGTGGTGACAGAGAGACTGCTTGCAGAAGATGTGAGTGGATAGGGTCAAAGGGGCAGTTAGTAGGATGATTAGAAAGTAGAATTTTGGAGACTTCTGTCTCAGTGAGTCAGAAGTCATTGGCCATTGGCAGTCAGAGATGTAGTGGGGGAGGGTGGAAGGGTACTGAGAAGAGATGAGAAAGTTGAGAACAATTGGCAGCTGTTAGAGGTGTTGTTCATCTCATTTTGAAAATAAGTAATTATAGCAGTGGAGAGGATCTTTTAACTTGCGCCATTTTCTCTCCATACCCCTGAGCTTGGTCCGGTGGCTATAGAGGGTCTCAGAGAGCCAGGCACTGGAGGGTGTTGCATGTATTGGCCTAAAGATTTGAGGACAGGTATTGTCAGGACAGGATGTAAAAATTGTACAAAGAGTATCAGTTGCTGCCTCAGCACTGAGTAAAGAGAAATGCATTATTGAGAGGAGAGAAGCAGAAACCTTGGATGAAAAGCGAGTGGGTGAGATTTTAGTCTGTAGGAGGTTAAATGAGGACAGAAGAACTAAGAAGTCAGCTGTTTGATGTTAAAGTCATTGAGAACTACCACTGGAGTGCCATCTTTTGAAAAAGATGATAGCAGCATGTCAGGATCTTCGATAAAATTGCTCAGTTGGCCTGGAGGGCAGTAGATGATGATAAGATGAATTTTTGCTAGAGTAGAGACTGTAATTACATGATTTTCAAATTATGTATTAATATAGAGTGTAGGACAGGGAATGTGTGTGAAAGTGACGTAAGATGAGAGGGCTGATGGAGCTGCAGTGTTTTCCTTGCTTTGATTAAAACAAAACTAGATAAAAGCAAAACACATACAAACAGTACAAAACAATATAAATGTGTATACTACTTAAGGGGGTTTCACCTGGTCACAAATGTGTAGAGCAAATATGAGTGTAATGAATCCAGTGGAGGGATATCGGCCATGTTTCTGAAGCCAGCGCTCCTGAATATATTTAAGGAAACCAGGATGGATGATCATCACCTGATACCACATAAAATAACACTGAGACACTGTTATACATTCATACAGGATTTACATAAATAGCATATTTATTACAACATATCACTTCATTAAGGAGTGATAACTAGAGGGGTCATGACATAGATTGTTTTGCTTTATTTTGTTTCCTGATGGGTAATTACAAAAATAAATTAAGGTTTTCACTCAAAAAACATTTAAATTTAAGAAATGTATGCCCATTTCGCACAATGTTTTGTAACCCTAACCCTAACCTATGATTAAAAGTACGATTTGAATGTTTTGCTTTAGGAACCTTCAGGTGTAATCTTCAAAATGTATGACTGGGTAACGTCTCAACCAATGAACAGTACAGCCAGGAACAGCAAAGCGTTTGACTGGAATCTTACTACTATCACAAACATATATTTAGTGTAACAAGGCCTTCATAGCTTCTCCAAAGTATTTTTCCTCAGCCTGTTGTGTGATACCATAGTGGATTAAATCCTATAAAACTGGATGTGATGTTGCTCTGTCAGGCAAGGACTTGTTCTGGTTCTCTGCGACTGAATGACTGGGGGCGGAGCCAATGATGTAAACGTAGGTGTGAGTAGGTGTCATCAAGTTCAAGTAGTCCTGCATAGGCCGAATGGTGTCTTACTTAAAACAGTAGATGCTGGTTAGAAATTCTGTCTGACTTCAGACAGTGCCAACGGCACATCCCTGTGACGTATGGCATGAAAGTACTGCAAGCAGGCTCAGCCATTTGTTAGGACATTTGTGACGATGACACAGCAGTTTACAACTGGCTGCTAATGACAGTGATGATGTGCATTGCAAGTTTATTTTAACACCTTCAGTTCCACTAATTTGTGTTTTTAAAACAGTAAAAACTGTGTTCATGTAATTTTCATATGTTATGTTGTGTAATTTAATGAAATAAAAGTAAAATGAATAAAGACACTTTATTGGTATTTTAATTATATAAGCTTTTCTCTAACTTAACTTATTGTGCATACAGTATTAAGCGGTGCATAACTAACTCAAGTGTTTCTGGTTGCTACATTTCTATCTAAGTTTTTTATCTGACAAAATACATATAATCCACTTCATCTGCAATAAAGAGTGAAAACACTGTGCGCATATCACTACTGCACGCAAGTGTAAGACTACTCCATTTTGGTCTCCTCCCTCGGATGCAAGTGGCAAATCTCAGTCTGCGCAGCACCATATGAAGTCAAACATGAAATCAAATAAAAATGAATCTACCGTGTGACGTTACATATCCAGCTGCTACTGTTTTTTTTGGAAAGGATAACAAAGATTACAATGCTTTTGTTATGGATAAAAAGGATGTTATAAGCTATGAAACGTGCAGGATGTATTAATGATACTAAGACTTCTTATAAAAAGATTCTTAATCAAAAGATTAAGGAAAATGTGGTTCCTCAGGTCATGACCCCTTTAAAATATTAATTTATGTCACTAAGAGGCAGACTACTGCTTACCTTGTCCCTGCTTGCTTTTATTGCAGGTTTTACTGGAACATATGTTCTAAATATAAAAAAAATATGTGGTAAAATTTGCATTAGTAAAAGAAATGACAAAACCGACACAGCTGGATTAGGAAACATTGTCAATTTTTCTTACCGATCAATGTGTTTAGTTGTAAAGACACTAATAAGCCACTGCAGGTCTATTGTCTTGAATGGGATGAGCACTAGATGGGTGGAGTTCTCCATATCCACAGCACTCTCAGGATAGATGATGCGGTGAGTGGTCTTTGACCCCACATCCTGCTCAAAGCCCTGTGTTGGGCCCCTGTTTATCCTAAATTTAAAAGTAAATCACAGGAAGATGTTTTATGTTTTTATATATCTGTAAATTAATCTCTATATGGGTCAGTGATGCAATGATTGTTTACATTTCATTTTAATTTAACTTGACAATTGAATTTTTATTTGAATACACCAATTCTTTAACAAAAATAACATTTTTTGTGTGAGACCATCTGAGATAATGAAACAAACATATAGGCCTAGTTTCACAGACAAGGCTTAGGCCTTAGTTAAATTAGGACATTTAAGTAGCTTTTATAAACATGCCTTGGAAAAAACATTACTTTGTGCATCTTTAGACACATCAATGGGACTGATACATTTTGAGATTTGTCAGTTAAGACAGCTCAACATGCAGTTAAGTCTAATCTGTCAAATCATGCTGTAATATTGTAAAATCAACATTTATATCACGTGACATGAAAACTATAAAACGGGAAATAATGCAGGACCCTTGTGGAAGTCAATAAGTCTCCTAAAAATATTAAAAAATTTGACCTTTTGTCACAATCATGATCATGTCAAGTGCCCTTGACATTTACTAGCGAGCACGCTCCAAACCATTGTCATTCTATCTTGAACTACACTTCTCATAATTCTGTGCATGGACTGATTACTCTCACACCTGATCCTCACTACCAGCTCTATAAAAGGACTGTGCTTTATCCATTGTAAAGTCCTGGTGTTTGAACTTTGGGTTGTTACCCATTTGTGATTGTATGTTGTAGTGATGGCGAAGTAAAGCTATTTTGAACCAGCAAAGCTTCCAACACAATAGACCTTTCTTACACTTCCTGTTTCTGGTAAGCAAAGCAGTGTATCACTACTTCTGGTGCTATTGTAGCATACCGGGCTGCTCTAATTCTAAACAACCACATCCTTATCTCAGTTTTCACGATTTTACAAAGATTTTTTGCAATTTTGAAGTTATGTTTGAAACTAAAGTGGAGAACTTCTGAAATACTGCAATAAATTTCAGTCCAAATACTGAACACAAGGGAGCACAAAATACCTTTAATGAATGTTGTTTTATTATGGACTAAAGTATGACCAGCAGCATTGCATTGACCAGCAGCAACTTGCCTGTACCAATACCTCTGTGTTCACTACATCTGTGTTCTTGTAGTGTTCTTGTAATGTTCCTGTAGCTCAGTTGGTAAAGCATTGCGTTGGCAGCGCAAAGGTTGTGGAGCACATGTACTGACAGAATGCATAACTTAAATGTAGTTGCTTTGGATAAAAGCGTCTGCCAAATGCATACATGCATCTGACACTGCAGGCAAAGGAGGGAGGGGAATTATCTCAGCCTATTGGCAACTGCTAACTTTAAACTTATCCCTCTAAAAGTTAAAGTTTATCTTTATCATTAACGATTGATAACTTGACGTGAGTTGGCTTACGATGACTGCACCACACTGACAGCTGCTTCATCACACCTTGAGATGAGCCCCACTACTGTGTTTTTGACAAGGTGTCATTGGAGTGGCAAGCTGGAGTTTCCTGTTTGTCCTGATGTGTAGACAGAAATCATCTTCAAGCTTCCTGCCTGTCCTGTTGCAACCACAGAGGTCATCTCTGAGATTCCTGTCTGCTCCGATGTGAACCCATGAGTCAACCTAAAACATTCAACTGTTATCATTATGACCATGGAGAACACCCCTGAGCTCACTGCCTACCCTAACCTCTTTATCCTCTGTTACAGTTTCATCTGAACTGGCATGGTGGTCTCCAGTTACACCAGATCTGCTCAGGTGGACTTCATATCCACCAGCTCTACCTTGGCGGTCCTCAGCCTCACCTGCTCGGCATTGGTGGTCTGCTGCCAGCCATGCTGCCACGCTCCCAATCACCAGATTACTAATCACCCTCAGTTGCCACTGTCTAACTTCAAGCCTACTTAACCACACTCACTCCACGCTCCCATTGTCTGGTCACACAGCCTATCCCTTGTGACTTACCCGACACCAGCTTCATATTTACTCACCTGAAGTCTCTCCAACAAGCTCCAGTGTTCCTTCCAAGCTGCCCTCGAGTGGAGCTTATCGCAGGTCCAAGTTGGATCTGCGAAGTGCTTACAACAGTGTTCGTATCTGGGCAGGTGACGAGTGGAAGACTGCCTGCATAACTCCTACTGGCCACTACAAATGTCAAGTCATGCCCTACGGCCTCTCCAACTCCCCATCCATCTTTCAAGGGTTTGTGAACGAGGTGTTCCGAGAATTTCTCCCTCATTTTGTGATAGTATACATCGCCGCCATGTCAAGCAGGTCCTCCAACGATTGCAGGAATACCAACTCCACAAAACCACCATCCAGTTCCTTGGATACTTAAAAGTAGCCCTGGAAGTATACAGATGGACAGATGCACTGGCCACCTGGGACTGGCCCAAACTTTAAACTGTAAAAACTCCAGCATTTCCTCAGATTCTCTCATTTCTATCATCGGTTTATCAAAATACCAAACAATTAAACCCACGACAAGCCCCCTGGGCACTCTTCTTCACCAGATTCAAGTTCATTATAACATACAACCCAGGACCCTAAAACATCAGAGCAGACTCTCAGAAGGCCCAGAAGGTAAGACGTATGTGCCAGCCTCCATACGTTTAAACCCTCTGGGCTCACTACATGCTTCTCTGGGCTCTGGATACCCAGGCAGCCAGCGTACTGTCTAACAGGCTATCTAACGAGTCCACAACATCCCGGACTTTTGGTGCTAAGGTGGCCATCTGGAATGCATCGGCTGGGAGAGATATGGTCCAGAGGAAAGGTCCTGGGTCGCTCCAATCACCCGCACCTGCTGCTGCCTAACTTCAAGCCAACTTAACCACACTCACTCCACGCTGTCTGGTCACACAGCCTATCCCTCATGACTTACCCAAATCATGTTTACTCACCTGAAATCTTTCTGTCAATCTCCAGTGTTCCTTCCAAGTTCATTCTCCAGGCAAACCTAAAAGACAAAGAGGACTCTTTATAAATGCATGCTAAGTGTTCAATAACTCAGATCTGCTACGAGCATACCTACCTTTATCCAGCTGTCTTAACTTTTACGCAAATAAACCTGCTGTTGTTAAATCATAACTGCATGTTCTCTTGTGTATGTGTATGCTGACAGGAGGAAACTGGGTGTAGAAAAAAAACAACAGCCTAATTACAATTAAGTTTTATTTATATAGCATTTTTTTACAATGTTGCATTGTTTCAAAGCAGCTTTACATATAATGAAAAGAAAAAACAGAAAACAGGAAAATTAAAACGTATAAGAGAATACATGGTATTACTGCAAATTTTATTGTTCATTCCAAGATAAAAAATGAATTAGTATGGAAGCCCATTCCCACTCCTCCTCCTCCTGGCTGCCAGAGGGAGCCATCGCCCGAATACTAGTTTCCATTCCGAACTACATTTCCCATGACCCTCGTACCTAGGCCTGATTGCTTCCTGTTTGGCACCTGTTCCCAATCAACCGGACTATGAAGCTCAGTATCACACACTACTCGTTGCGATGTCTTGTTTTGCCATGTGCGACAATTCAGAGCATTTTCCCGGACTGCTTTCCCATTGCCAATTGGACTGTTTATCAATTTTGACATTTTGCTGCCTGCCTCTTGTCATTGCTTCAGACATTGTTGTTGTTGATTGTTTGCTGCCTGCCTCGACCTTTGCCTGTGTACTCGTTTTGATTTTGTCTTATCTGCATTGCTCTGTTTGCCGTTATTTGACCATTTGTTGATTATTCTTACGATTAAAGTGCTGCAAATGCATCCCACTGTGTCAGCGTCTCCGTTACACTTAGTATCTCATTATATTGAGAAACTTTCTCGTAATAATGACTTAACATCTCATAATAACAAGAAATTTTCTCATAATTATGGCTTAGTAACTCGTAATAATGACAAACCTTCTTATAATAACAAGAAACTTTCTTGTAATATTGAGAAGCTTTCTATATATCTCTCCCTTAATCCACGCATGCGCATACGCAGTACGCAGGCAGCAAGAGGCAAGAGAGGCGTTCATATCTTTAAAACCGGATCAACTGTTTTAAAAGTAAGTATGCCTTTAGAAGAACAGCTGAACACTGTTTATCTGTTTAAAGTTATCGTAAGCGAAACTGTAGCATATCATAAACGTTAGCGTCGGTTTTGTGAAAGGCTCAGGCGATTGGCCTAGTTGTCATTCCCATTAATGGATAAATGGCCGATTACTAACTTAGATACTAAGTTTTGTTTAGACCTATGTACGGTGCCCGGGAAGGGACATTCTCAATTCACTTATTTTGTCGTGGCCACGACATATTAATTTGTGGGAACGTGATAATATGCCGTGGACCGACATCCATTCTCGTGGCCACGACTTCTTATGTTGAGGGAACGATATCTATTTCTCGTGGCTACGACTTCTTATGTTGAGGGAACGACATTCTTTTTTCATAGATTGTACAATAGCCTGTCCTAGGAACCAAAGTTGTTGCACAGAGGTAGACAGCTTGGTGAATGCTCATCTCTGCACGCTTGTTTATGCTCTGTATAATGCGTTTAATGCCTTGATGTAAGTACATTTATATGTGCATGTTTATTACAAGTTACAAGTTACAAATTACAAGTAGAGTTTATTGTCATTTTAACCATATACAAGTACACAGTGAAACGAGACAACGTTCCTCCAGAAACAAGGTGCTTTATAAGACAAACACTAAACATCACAGACATACAGGGCTACATAATTAACAGTATATACATAAAGTGCACAAGTGCAAAAACAAGTGCAGACAGCACAAGACATTGACAGATTGTAAACATTTAAGAGTGTAAACGGTAGAATGTGTATTTTGGCAGCAGGAATGTAAACCGTAAACAGTAAAACAGATTGTAAACATTGTTTGGTGTGTAAACATATGTATTCTTTTGGCCACAATAACATACATGTTATATGTATGTTATTGATGTTCCGCGAATGTTTGCGGTTACCATCGGCGAGTTCTGAGCGCTGTAGCGGCTGTAATTTGCCGCGAGAGAGACACGCTAATTAGCATTGGCATCAACAGTATTATTATAAGTGAAAGTGACATACTTGTCAGATATGGTAACCCATTCCTAAAAGTGACCTCTGCATTTAAACCATCACTGGTGAGGAGTAAACACATGCATGCAGCTTTTGGGCACTTACAGGACACATTTAAGAACAGTGACGCTAAGCTTTGGCCTGGGGTTGTTTGGAACCATTTGTTTTAATACATGTGCTATTTTATATGAGTACAAATCTAATTCAAGCTCTGAATGGAAACCCTTAGTGTTCATTAAATGACTTTAAAATTTACAGGGACTTGTAAATTTTAAAGTAAACTTAATTAAATTACAGGGACTTGAATTTACTGCGTTCAATGACAAATGTTGATAGGCAGCATTCACTAGTGTAAAAGAACACATTTCTTATTTATGTACTGTATATGCTCTACAAGTTTGAAGCATTTGTTGGTAATATCAGTACATACTAATACTTAAACCTTTTCTGAACATGTCTTTTCTTCTTTGATGCAGGAAAATATTCTTTTGAGCTGACTGGTACCACAACACAAATTCTGAAGTCACATTAAAATTCGCCAGTGTCCTTTCAATGGAAAAGATCAAAAAAAAAACTGTACATTTGCAGAACTGAATGAGTGAATTTTAGTGCTCCAGCAGTTTACATTTGTGTTTGAGAAGAGAATTTCTGGATAAGAAGTATAGACTTTTTGACCTGTCCTTGTGGTTGAAAAACTACACCACTGTATACAATGATCACATATTTATTAATATTATAAATAACGTATAAAAAATAACATTTTTAAGAAAGGTTTAATACAGGTTGAGAAACAACAGCCAAATAGGGGATTCATTGCTGTGACCTATGTAATGCAGTTTTATTTAAAGTGAAAGTGACATATTTTGTCAGATATGGTAACTCTTACCCAAAATGTAACCTTTGCATTTAAACCATCACTGGTGAGGTGTGAATGAACACACACAGACAGCAATTGGGGTCAGGTGCCTTGCTCAAGGGCACTTCAGCTGCTACCCGCCAGCGCTGGAATCGAACTAGCAACTTTCTGATTACAAGCTCTGATTACTGACTCACTAACCAGTAGGCCGCAAATGCCCCCACTAAAATGAATGTACCTATTAAAAACATATATATTTATATGTATATAGTTTGTATAACTTAAAGGGCATTAATTAATGCAGTAATGTATATCTTAATAAATGTATAGTTTTTAGAATACACCATTAACCTCAATTTAAGTATCTGGACAGTGGCAGCTGCCTCAAAAAGTCAGCAGCATTCTACAGTTTTACTTCTTGCTGCTGCTCGCACGATCATGTGACACTATCAGTCTTGCTGAACGTACAGAAAACTTCTTAGGCATCCCATTATGTTGTTGATATTGAAGATTGTGCAGCGTGTGAAGAACATGTCACCAGAAATAAAACAGCCTCTTCTGTGCACAACACTGATCAGGGTCTGTCAGAATGAAAAGAACATTGACTTAATGAAGATTTCCTAAAATCATGCTTTAAACTTTGAAAAGTAACAGGCAATAGCAGTAATAATGCGCTGCATTTGATAATAAAGCAGGTGCCATCACACTATCTGTGTAGCGGAGTCACGCTACTATTAACGCTGGTTGAGGCGGCCAAATATGGACAGGATTCCGGTAAGAGAATCAGCGATTGGAGAAGAGATTCTTCACAAGGACGCATTTATTAAACAGTTTTTGGGTTGTCATCGGTACCGATTATTCTTTGGTAACGATATCTGTATTAATGGTCTAAAGGAACAATAACTATAATTACAACCATATTCTGAGAACCATTTTCACACTGACATGATAATCAAAAAGTCTGCATCCTTAACATTAATAACAACATAATCAGCACAAATAGACATTATATAGTTGTGAAATGATGCGTTATTAATGTAAAGACACGTGTGATACAATATAATAATACTATCGATGCCAGTGCTAATTAGCGTGTTTCTCTCGCGGCAAATTACAGCTTCTATGGCGCTCAGAACTCGCCGATGGTAACTGCAAACAATCGCTGAACATCAATAACATACATATAACAGATAAACATGCACATATAAACGTACTTACATCAAGGCATTAAACGCATTATACAGAGCATAAACAAGCACGCAGAGACGAGCATTCACCTGTCTACCTGTGTGCACCAACTTTGGTTCCTAGGACAGGCTATCATACAATCTAACTGACCATGCAGCACTGATAAACGTCACCTTCAGAGAGAACTATTGAGGCGCTGGCGGTCATCTGTTACATTAAAGAATGTTGTTCCCTCAACATAAGAAGTCGTGGCCACGGCATATTACCACGTACTCACGAGTTAATATATTGTGGCCTCAACATGCTATGACGTTCCAACACATTAATATGTCATGGCCACAGCATAGTAAGTGAACCGAGAATGTCCCGGGCACCGTATATAGGCCTAAGCAAAACTGGGAATGACAACTAGACCAATCGCCTGAGCCTTTCATGAAACCGACGCTAACGTTTATGATATGCTACAGTTTAACTTACGATAACTTTAAACAGTGTTCAGATGTTCTTCTAAAGGCACACTTACTTTTAAAACAGTTGATCTGGTCTTCATGATATGAACACCTCGCTTGCTGCCCACATACTGTGTATGCGCATGCGTAGATTAAGGGAGAGATATATAGAAAGTTTCTCATTATTACGAGAAAGTTTCTCATTATTACAAGATACTAAGTCTGTTACGAAGCCAAGCTCCCACGCTGTGCGGGCAGTCCGGACTCTTATTATGACATGTTGTGTTCTGTTACCTGTGTCAATTGTGTTCACTTCCTGTGTTCATTGTCATCACCTGTGTCATCATGATTAGTCAGTGTATTTAAGTTCCATGTTTTGTATGTTCCAGTGTTGGTGTTTGTCGTTGTTAGGTGGTTATTTGTATTTGATTCTCCCTCGTGGGATTTCTATGGTTTCTTGGATTCTTGGAGTTTGGCTTTTGACTTCGAGTTTTGGATTACCCCTTTGGATTTTACTACCCTGGACCTGTCGTGTATGTTCATCGTGAATTGTTTTATGTTTCACTGCTGTTTTGCACTTGTCGTCACCTGGTTATTTTTACGGTTAGTGTTAGTGTTTGTGTTGTTTTTGTGTTCATTAAAACATTCAATATCATCTATTGTTTAGTTCCGTGTTAGGGTTACAACCGGCCCACCGTAACAGAAACACCAACCACTTAGACGACAGCACAGCAGTGTTTTTTTTGTTTTTCTGGGTTTTTGGGTTTTTGGATTTTGTTTTTTTTTTGGAATCATGTCTTCTTGGTCATGTCAAAATGGGAGATCGATGGACAGCTATGTTCAGGACTTTTTATCTGAAGTGTACGATCTCCCTCTTGAGGATCGTGCTATAATGTCCATTTTTGGGTTAGGATTGGATCCTGCCTTTAAGAATGTCGTTCCCCTGCCTGATCACATATGGACAATAGAGGAATACGTGAACTTTGCCTTGAGGGCGGCCTGTTCTGATCTCCAATTGGGGAAGGCGGAGATCGAGCCCGGACCCGTCATGGACTTTCAGTCGGAGCCAGACAGGATCAGGGAATGGGCAGAGCTGGAGAGACCCATTCAGGGGTACGAGCCGGTTTCAGCTGTGGAGAAGGTGGCAGCCTATTCCGCCCCGGTCCAGGAGGAACCGGTGCTGGCAGGTGGCTTCTCTGACCCCCTGGCCTTCTTGGAAGCTGTGGAAGCAGAGCTGGCGACTTGTGAGCTAGTTTGTCTGAGTCCCCTTTGGGTTTGGGGGCACTCGTCTCTCAAATCTGCGTTCCGGTGGCGGCGCCCAACCCTAAAGTCTGTGTCTTGGTGGCGACTTCCGCCTCTCAAGTCTGTTTCCAAGCGGCGATGTCTGCCTCTCAAGTCTGTGTCCCGACGGCGACGTCCGCCAAGCAAGAGCCTGCCTAGGCGTCGGCGCTCGCAACACACGAGCCTGCCCAGGCGATGGCGCTCGCCACAGCAGCGTCTGCCCAGGCGATGCCGCTCGCCAAACCAGAGTCTGCCCGGGCGACGGCGCTCGCCACACCAGAGTCTGACCAAGCTATGGCATTCTCCTCTCCAGAATCCGTCCAGCAATGGCGTCTGAAACCCCAAACACTTCTCCCTGGCGTCGCAAGACTCCTCCCTGGCGCTTCAAGTCTCCGCCCTGGCGCTTCAAGTCTCCGCCCTGGCACTTTAAGTCTTTGCCCTGGCTCCGCAAGTCTTTGCCCTGGCTCCGCAAGTCTTCGCCCTGGCGTCTCCCTCTACGGCGTGAGGACACGACTACCGGGAGGGGGACGTTATGTTACGAAGCTTCTTGGATTTGTTTCTTGGATTCTCAGACTTTGGCTTTTGACTTCGAGTTTTGGATTATCCCTTTGGATTTTACTCTCCTGGACCTGTCGTGTTCATCGTGGATTGTTTTATGTTTCACTGCTGTTTTGCACTTGTCGTCACCTCGTTATTTTTATGGTTAGTGTTTGTGTTGTTTTTGTGTTCATTTAGTCATTAAATATCGTCTATTGTTTAGTTCCGTGTTTCCGTTGTTTTTTCATATCACAAACACAACCGGCCCACCGTAACAAAGTCATTATTATAAGAAAGTTTCTCATTATTACAAGAAAGTTTCTCGTTATTATGGGAAAGTTTGTCATTATTACGAAAAAGTTTATCAATATAATGAGATACCTGTCAGGATCCTGGCTTCTGTCTAGTTGAGATCGCGTTTTGCCAGGATCCTGACTTTGTTTTGTTACGTGTCAGGGCACGAGGTTCAGAGTCCACGCAATCTGCCTTAGTATGCTTCGTTTTGAGGCGGAGTCTGGACTTGCGCTCTGGGTGTGCGTTATGTGTGGAAGCACATGGCTAATTACATATTTATCGGCCATGTGCTCCTGTCTTACGTCATTCCCCCGCCTCCTTGTTCCCTTGTTATTCGTTTCGTTAATGTCGCACACCTGTTCGTTATTGTTCCCCGTGTGTATATAATTGTCTTGCGTTTTTTGTCTTGGGCTGGTCCGTCTGGCTTTCTTGCTCGTCATTTCGTTACTCCTCGTCTCTAGCTCATTGTTAAAATCTCGCTATTTGTTATTTGTTCATGTTTCAAATCCTGTTCAGTCACGTCAGTGTTACGTGTGATTTTCTGTCTTTGTTTGTTGTTGCAGTGTTTACCCAGTCTAGTCTGTTGTATGATTAATTCATGTCTAGCGTTTTAGTCTATGTTATCTCTGTTTAGTTTCTTGAGTGTTTATTAATTATTTATATTACTCTTATTTACTCTTGTTAGTTTTTCCTTATTATTCAAATTGTTATTGTTGTTTGTTTCTAGCCTTGTTTAGTTATTGTTGTTTGATTTCTGTTGTGATTTATTTCAGTATATTTCCTTGTCGCCCTCTTGTGGCAAGTTTATGTTCAGTTGGTTTAACCTTGTTGGTTTTTTTTGTTAATAAATTTGTGTTGTTGTAATGCTGTCTGCGTTTGAGTCCCTCCCGTCCAAATTGTCCGACTTACCGATTGTTTTTTTCTCAACAGTGGCGGGAAGGGCTTCCATAAATTAGGGATACTAAGACTGTAATTGGTATATGAATATAAAGTTCACTTAACTGATGAACTGAACTACAACACATTTGAACCTATTAAAAATGGGCATGCATCAGAAATACAGTGCCTTGCAAAAGTATTCATACCCCTTGAACTTTTCCACATTTTATCACATTACAACCACAAATAAAGTCTTTTGGGGTATGTCTCTACCAGCTTAGCACATCTAGAGACTGAAATTTTTGCCCATTCTTCTTTGCAAAATAGCTCAAGCTCAGCCAGATTGGATGGGGAGCGTCTGAGAACAGCAATTTTCAAGTCTTGCCACCAATGCTCAATGGGATTTAGGTCTGACTTTCACTGGGCCATTCTAACACATGAATATTCTTTGATCCAAACCATTCCATTGTAGCTCTGGCTGTATGTTTAGGGTTCCCAGTCTCAAGTCTTTTGCAGCCTCCAACAGGTTTTCTGCCAGGATTGCCCTGTATTTAGCTCCATCCATCTTCCCATCAACTCTGACCAGCTTCCCTGTCCCTGCTGACAAAAAGCATCCCGACAGCATGATGCTGCCACCACCATGTTTCACAGTGGGGATGGTGTGTTCAGGGTTATGAGCAGTGTTACTTTTCCACCACACACAATGCTTTGCATTTAGGCCAAAAAGTTCAACTTTGGTCTCATCTGACCAGAGCACCTTCTTCCACATGTTTGCTGTGTTCCCTACATGGCTTGTGGCAAATTGCAAACGGGACTTCTTAAGTCTTTCTTTCAACAATGGCTTTCTTCTTGCCACTCTTCCATGAAGGCCAGATTTGTGGAGTACACAACTTAAATTTCCATTTATTAATTTAGCAGATGCGTTTATACAAAGCAACTTACAAGCAACGAGAGCATTAAACATTTTGTCCTAAGAACCAACAAGCCGAGTCTACAAGGTACATTTACAAGTGGATAGTGTACTCTGTTACTAGAGAAAGGATGAACAATTTTTTTTTGTAGGAAGAAGAGTTAGAGAATTTATGAAAGTTTTAGAGCGTGATCTGGTACCTCGTTGTGGGGGAACGATTAGACGTCGCTTATTAACTGACCGTAGCTGGCGGGAGGGGACATATTTCTGGAGGAGTGACTTGAGGTTACGGTGACTGTCCTAAAGGCAAGTGTCAGAGATTTAAATTGGATGCGGGCAGCTATGGGTAGCCAGTGGAGCAAGGTCAGTAGGGGTGTGACATGGGCTCTTTTTGGCTGATTGTAGAGCAGATATGATGCAGCATTCTAAATCATTTACAGTGGTTCAGTTGCATTGGCCGAAAGGCCAGCCAGAAGGGCATTGCAGTAGTCCA
>JAZGTI010008124.1:0-20587 GCA_036877585.1 Botia kubotai | reverse complement strand
TGCTGTGATATGATTGATTAATAATTTTTGCCTTCCAACACGAATTGCATTGATTACATCAGCAGGCATGTTGCGTAAGGGAAAGTTATTACATTTATAAGATTATGAGAAAAATTGTCTCACAAATGACTTTCGGATCACACGCACAGGTGCGCCATAAGATTCCCATTAAAGACGGGAAATCAAAGTTTTGTGGCGTTTGTTTGGACGAGCCGTTGACAGTAACTTTTAGCAGAGATACTGTATGTACAGGACCCAATAATAGTCATGTGTCCTCTTGCATTTAAGTGCATTTACAAAATAAATAAAAAAATATGTTTTCTTCAAGATTGCCCCTCCTCTTAAAAACACCTGCCACTAATTAACAACAACAGAAACCCACGGAACAGACAACTCAGTTTCAACAGAAAATACAGCAACAAAAACAAACAGAAGCTTTCAAGCAACTTTATGAGGCTCTGAAAAGTGAGTCAAATTAATGTTGATTTTATGTCTGTAAAAGTCAGTTTCAGAATCTTATCTTATCTTGATTTCTTGTTTCTTTATTCCTTCATTACATCTTTCTCTCATTTGTCCTCTCCGCTCCTCCTCCTCCTCTCTCAGACCGGTACAGCACGTGTCAGTACAGCAGCTGTCATTGTTCTCTACACGAAACAAGTGTGTGTGTGTGTGTGTTTGTGTGTATCTGTACGCTCATTGTGTGTTACGTCGTGTGTGTGTGTGTGTGTGAAGACAGCTGGACAACCCGCTCGTCTCCGAGTGTGACGCACTCCGTAAATCTGACTGACAGCTTCATTAAAGACAGTTTGTAATGTACTTTAATGGACGACAGGCCAGTTAAACCTTCAGATATTTGAACGTCCATCTCTTGTTCTTGTTCTGTCAAACCCAGAACATGTTTTCATGGTTCTTGTCCTCAAATCCTCCTAAATTGTTTTACGCGGCAATTTGAAGCCATTCCTGTCCATTCTGATGCACCATTACGGCTAAAAAAGAAGTTTAAATATAAAATAAGACAGCGGAGAGACACGCCGTAAAACTGTCTTTAGAAATAATGTGTAAATCTGTCGCTGATCAGGTCTGCCAGAGAAATTTCCATGTGTACTGGTGTGCACAGTGTTGATGAACACATGAAACTGTTATTTCTCATTTTAGCAGCTTAGGCTAAAATGAGAATTCGTGTGGAGTCGAGATGAAGATGCGTCCACCAACATGATATTTCTCATACGTCTTGGAAAGCTGTCTCACCGCTCTTCCTCAGAGACTCAAGCGCGATGAGGCGATGTGGGGAGTTATGTTTAGGAATGAGATTCCAGATAATCTTCTCATAATCTTGGTTTTCTTGCCCCAGCAATGCAGGCACAAAAAACGAGAGTTGGAGGCAAGGAAATCAGATTTGTGTGAAAACACGGGCTCCCCGCGGGTCCTGATTTAATCAAAGCCTGCTCTGGGACCTGCTCAGCTCATATTTAACCAGTATATTAGAGCCAATATGCTGATCCCAGCTCAGTTTTCAGCCTTTGTCCCTGCTGACCTCACAAGTGTAGATTCGGGCTGGAAACTATTCTAGATAGTTCTCCCACTCATGAGTTTTCTGCATGTTGCTGCCCTTAGAAGACATTTACCATGGTAACAGAGCTTTCTGCCAGGGTAACAGGGTTTCCATAAACCTGGTGAAAATACACCCTGTTCACATTTCTCCTAAAAATAACATGACAAGATAATAGGAAATTATTTTTGCACAATATATGGTTACAGTTGTTTCCAATGTGAAATTATTTTCAGAACAACTAAGCACCCGTCCAGTTTTTATTACTATAGATATGCAGTATTATATAGAGTAGACATAACTGTAGATATACAGTATTATAACGTATTATATACAGTATACATTACTGTAGATATACAGTATTTATATTTGTTCATTTTGTTACTTAGTTACAGTTTTACTTACAGTTTTTTACTTGGTTAATACAGTAAATTATTGATATACTGCATCAATGATAATAAAACATGCGATTTGATGCACAATCCACAATGCGAAACATCTTAATGGTCCTCAAAATAGGCTGGGGTAACATCATACTTCATATTTATCTTTTACCCCTTTTGATTGAGTTAAAAACTGACCTGCACATGTTTTTTATGAGAGTCACTCATGCACACACACACACACAATAATTCACACACTGTCAACCTGACAAATCACATATACGGGAAAAACAAACGGGGCTTTAAAAAAAACGCATGAAGTGATTCAAAACAAACAATCACAATTACACTTAACACGCGAGTTAAGAAGCTGTTAGCCTGAGGTACAGAGCTGAGTGATGGACCTGTTGTTTCTGGACCTGCGGTGCTGTTCTCACACAGATTGAAGGTAATGTGTTGTAGATTGTGTGTCGTGGGGCAGGTAATGATTTATATTAGCCGTGTTAGCCGAGAAAGGTCTCACGGTAAGTGAACGAAATGGAGAAAAACAAGAGAGAACATTGTTTTATTTCACTCTAACTCGTCTCACGTGTCAACAGATTGTGTTCAGGTAGATCTAGGCTGTAAACATGAATATATTTAGGTTAAATTGACTGTTTCTAAGACTGTAAGACTGTACGGCTCTTGGAAGAGTAAGCGTTGCTGAAGCAGTTACCATGGCAACATCAAACATCATATTATTTACACAAGTGGAACATATTTCTGAAGAACGATTCCTTGTTGTTCCTGGAACAACATTTCCGTGAACCAATCATTGCCCTTGATTTCAAGGTTAAGGTTGTTTCAATGTTAATTCACAAACCTATATTTATGTATCTCGTGTTGTGAATTGTGACAATGACGTGGCTGCATTTCTTAAATATAATGATTAATATTTTTTTATATGTTACATTTGTAAGTGTGAGAAGTTTGTGTAATGAGAAACAGGTTTTATTTGTCGTACAGTCTGGTCAAATCAGGGCATGCAAGTTATCCTCGATCTCGCGAAAAAGACAACTGGCAGGAAAGTGGCAAAAAATTTGATTGACTCTTCGTCTCATCCATAATTCAGCGGCTTTGATGTTTGAACTAATTATGGTTATGAGAATGACCTATTTCATCCGTCTTTTGCTCCTCAGAGTGCCTCACGTCTCCCGTGGCGACAGCTCGAACCCCCAAACAGCTGTGATGACTCTCAAACCAAACACGAGTCTGGAACAAAACTGAATCTGTCGCTCTGAGGAGGAGTTGAAGGTACATGCGTGATGTACGGAACCAAACAGCCGACAGAACATCAAGGGCTTCAGTTGTTCTAGTTATCCAATGCATGTTGAACTTTCCAACTGGCTAGAGGGCGTCTTGAAGTTTAGCTGGAGAACTTCAGCGGGTTTAAACAGAGCAGGAATACAAGTTTCTTTCAAAGAAAGATTTTAAGCTAAGCTAGTAAATACAGTTAAAAAGCACCTTTTAAGGTGTCATTCTATATTTTGCTGGTTTTATTTGTCCTTCTAAACAACAGTAATCTCTCTGCTGCCCCCTCAGGTCTGGAAGACACGAGTCGATTATCACAGGTTGATTGGTGAACAGTGTAACTAGCTGACATTTGCTGGGCAGTGGCGGAGTTTAAGGTAAGTTTGTGTTTGTTAACTCAGTTGAACTGCAAAACAAGGTCACGTGATGTTAACATGAGAATATGCAGGAGGGAAACATGCAAAACTCAAAACTGGTTCCAGAACATTCTGGGAAGGTTAGCTTTTGGTTACCCATAAGATCCCACACAGAACATTCCTGAAACGTTCTGATTTGGTTCCCAAACAAAACAAATGGGAATCATAGGATAACATTTCCTCAATGTGTTTTCGGTGTGGTTGCTAGAGCATTACTTCAAACCCCAAATTAAAGCAAGCACCAATTTTCTATAATAAACACGCAGTGAATTTTAGCATGTGTTTATTGCTCCAGAGCTGCAGTGATTTTGCAGCTGCTGGTTTTGTCGAGGCTGTTTATTGTATTTATTTATTGCATTGTATCAGAATCACTCATTTTATAAATCAAGGTGAGCATTTCCTCCTTCTGTCTCACACATCCAAACACCATCTTGACACTGTTGTGGGCATTCGAGCTCTCCAAATCACCCTCCTCGCCTCGCTCTGCCCAGACAGTAGATGTAATTCAAGCGTATATTGAGACTAAAACGCGCAAGAAAGCAGACATTAATTCATTAAAGCTGCTGGAGTTTGCATAAATCGCTTTTAAACGCCTTAGTTCGGTCTCTGATCCCCACCGAAGGAGCGGATTGTGTTTTGCTCATTATCTACCGAGAGCCACGCGCACTGCGCGACGACATCCGAGTCTCGCAAACAAACCCACTGACAGAGAGAGACCACCGCCAGTGTCAGAGGAAAACAGCAGCTTTCCTGTCGTACGTACAATCACATTAGCAAATGACACCCATTAGGCAGGTTTTAGGTTTTTATTTGGAGGGTTTTTTAGTCCTCTGGGCGGATGCTGATGGTTGGTTTACCCACGGTGATGCGCACGCCATTAGAAACTCGTTTAGTGAGAGCTGCCCTCCAGATTACCACCAGCTAGATGTATGCGCGGATGCTAATGTGCTTAGCGCAGCATATTCCTCTGTTTTTGTGTTAACTAATGAGTTCTCCTCTGCACGGGGAGTTTATGCAAGATTAATGGTTTACGCCACGAACGCAGAAGTGCAAATTACGCACGTACGAGTCTCCTTTCCCCAAAAAGCACCCGCAAACACCAGAGGCTACACACCTGCAGCTCCTGTCTTCCTAAAATTCATCCATTTCTTTCTTTGTCTTTGATCGCGTCTGAATCCTTCATCTGCTCTTTATCACGCGTTTGACGCGCAGATTTTGCACCTGCGGGAGGCTCCGCGCGCTCCGCAGTGATTACTTTAATTAATTAGATGGAGGGGAGAGTTCTCACGTCGACCTGTTTTGGGATCAGTTTTAAACATTATTCAATTATGAGGCAGGTCGCGATTAGGTGGTGGAGGCTGTTCTTGGATCAGTGGTACAGAAAGGTATCTTGTTTTCTAATGGCGCATGGGAGGAAGTTGTAACAGAGCAGAACAACATAAACGGACGCATGAAACATCAAAACAATATAGCTTGTAAGGTGCCTTTGAGTGATGTATATCAGAGCAGATGAGGAGATATAGGCGATTTTTTTTTTGCTTTTTCAAACTCATTCATTAGTTAAGGTCGTCCAGGCATTTCTTGATGCACGAGGGAAGTTTCCCTCCAGTTGCACAGCTACACGTGGCGCTGATAAAGATGTTAAAAGAGTCTGTATACATGAATGTATCTGACCAGGGTCTGCATCAGACGGCACAACGTGACGCGCGTTCAAGGGCGCCAGTGAAACGCAGCGGCTGTGTGACAGATCTTGACTTTGACGGACAGTCTCTTACCCCGGAGCGCCGTTCTCACCCAGCGTCCCTTTTTTATTACCTCGTTTCATGTTATTGTTTAGTCTCTCTTTCTCCCTCACCGCGTTCGTCCAAAAAAACACGGAAAGTCATTTGAATCCGGCCTGCTTCAAAGATGCTCCGGGCGCGCGCCGGGACGCGCGTTTACTGTCTCTCAATCTCTGCGTTATTAAAGCTGTTGTGTTGCTTCCACTCTTTTGTTCTTGCAGGTAATAAAGCAGCGCGGGCGCGTCGGTGGTCGCCGAGGTCCGCGTCCTGCGGCGCGAACCCCGATTGCTTTGACAGGCAGATATAATGACCATTACTCACCGGGGCCGCGCGCGCTGACAGCGGAGCTTCCGTGAACTTATTACACCGAAACCTGGAGCGCAACAACCGTCCCCGAACAGCCGAACAACACCGATCTGTCCTCTAGAGTTACGAGTTTGTCAGGGGACGCGCTCTCAAAAATAAAAACTACTGTGCCAACATAGATTTAACCGAGACGCCATTTGTATTTTAAAGTGCAGTGTACTTGTAAAAAAACATGCTCACAAATTTAAACATCTTTAATAAGTCAAACTATTGGACAAACGTCAAGCAACGTACTTCATATTCACGAGCTGAATTTTGGGATGATGTATTTGCCTAACTTTGCATACATCATACAGCTGAGTAAACGGAGTACAGTATCCCATAATGCAATGGGACCGATCTTCTGTTTGATTGTACGACAAAGTTTTTTAACAGAGTCATTATGTTAGTTTTCTAATATAATGATGTTCTCACATTTTGAAGGATAAACATTTTTTCCTCGTGCCAAAATAGAAATTTGCACCGTGTTCTCACTCTGCTCCTCGACTCGTTAACCTCAGACGTCATTTTCACACAGTGAACATGTATTTTAAAACACGTGTAAATTGCGCTGGGTTATGAGGGCCTGTTCGGCTAACCGTGATGTTCCGTGACTTATTTAGCACACAGAGTCTAATTCTGCTCGGGTGCAAGAAACGCCGGCGCGTGTGAATTCACGAGGCAACAGAAACAGCTTTCTGTCTGCCACAGGTTATATAAAGACATCTGCAATAGACCAAGGACAAGCGTCCTATCAGAGGCGACGTCTCTGTTTCCTGTCCTTTAAATGCTGTTTTTGATCTTTGTTAGGTTTTTGGTCTTAAACTCCAGCATCAGTCTTTGACCACTGAGAAGAAATGAAACACAGAACAGATCGCACAGAAAACAATAAGGAACGTCTTTGATTTCTGCTTTATCTGTCATAATACAGGATGTACGTCAGAACACAAACACAAAAGTGAATAACGCGACACTAACTCATTCAAATAAAACATGGTGGCACACACTCTCTCGTGAATAAAATAAACGTTAGTATTTTTAAAGGTTATTGGAAACTGGTTAACTAGGATTTTGTCTATAACAAACAAACAGGTTAAAAGCCTCAAAATATTTCTGCAGTACAGAAACATCACCGATCGCTCCCAACAAAAATGTGAACTTGATCAGGAGATAATCAAATATTTCAGCTCGTCCTCAGAACTGCTGGTTATAATGACTGTGGTTTGTTCTCCAGAGTTTCTGTCTGAGTGATTCGAGCAGAGGTTAATAGTCCCGACAGGGAGGAGTGTTCGTTCGGAGCGTTTTAAGCAGCTAATTTGTCTGCTAGCATCACTGTTAACACACAGTGAAATCGTACAAAGGCCCACATCTCCTTGGCAATATGCATTGCTCGAATCTGTTGCCGTGGTGACAAGAAAAATACCCCCCCACTTTCACACTGCCTTTATTGAGTTTACGTGAGAGAGGCAGATTAAAACAACAAAGTTTTAATGCTGCGACACTTCAAATATCAAAGCTTGACATCTTTAGTTCCCTTTACACGTGGCCAAAAAACAAACATAGATTTTCAATTAAATAGACATCATTTATCTACAGTATTTATTTACACTCAAAAGTTTGGACACACTGAATGTATATTTCTTAAAAGACCTTTACCTCTAAAGAGAGAGAGAGAGAGAGAAGGAGGGACAATGAAAGACAAAATTCCTTCAATGCTTTAATTTCTGTCAGTCAGTCAGGTTTCAATTTCAAAACACCTTTCAGATTAGCGAGAAAACAGTTCAGTTCAGACTACTGAAGGTGTAACACAAGTGATTTCAGTGTAAACAGCAGCATAAGACTATCTGTGTCTTTCTGTAGAGTTCAGTCCGGCTGTAGCAGATCCAGCACACTGAACATTCTGTCCTGCCTGACTGCCTGTGTTTCCATCGCTGCACTGACCCTAAAAAATACCCAGCAGCCCTTGCAGGTCTCTGAGCCACAGTGGAATGTTTCACAGTAAAAAGCTTATGGCAATTTCGAACCTTCAACTCTCTTTGGATTACAAGATTTGTATTTGTATTGCAGGTTTAGAGTTTTGCTAATGCACACAGCCAGATTTGAACCTGGGTTGCTCGTACGAGCGCCGCAGCTCAATGCGTTGGGGGGCACAAGCGCTAACTACTAAACCACGGCGCTGACGCTTCATTAGTCCTATGCTTAATTATTTACTTCTTATTTGTGCGCAGCAAATACAATCATTTCCGTATGTATTTTTTTTCTCGTTAAACAGCAAATTTCAAGGCTGACATTGTTAATTAAAACGTCAAGCTCGTCAATAATGGTCGTCAAATACTACAGATGTTTGTAAATAACGCCTGCAGGCAGCTAGTTTCCAAGGCAACGGGTCTTTGTTTTTCCAGTGTAAGTTACTGGTAAATACCAGTGAATAGTTACTGGTAAAAAGCTTTTTTTTCATAATCGTGTGATGTCACAGTCCAGTTTGGAAGCAGCTTCTCATTTTGTTGTTTTCGGACCTCTCGTGTTGGCCTGCTGTGCCATCCTCTGCAAAAAAATACAATTTTCCACCAAATATTTGTCTTGCATATTCAGTTATTATTGAATTATTTAATATTGCAAAGTCAATTATTACAATTGTAAAAAATAAATCGATTTAAACACTAAAACTGCCTGAAAAGGAGACCCACCACCCTTGAAAAGTCACGACCAACCAAAGACGAAAGATTAAAAGTGTTTTATTTGTTGTGCGTTATTGTATTTTACAGTTTTATTGAATAGCTTCTACATTGCCAATGCTGCTTGGCCCGCCGGGAACTCCGGGATATGCAATTCCCAATTCGGACCGCTCCGCAGGCTTCAACAGAGCGCCGCGGCGAGGGACTCCAGGTGTTTCGTGGGATTAAAAGCTTCAGTGGAAATGAAGGAAGCGGAAGATCGACGTTGCGAATGCGAGGAAACCGCAGCCAAAGCGACGACATTTCAGTCCGTGGCTGTTTTTAGACTCGCTGTCTCCTGGGAAACCGTCGCGCTATGAATCAATGGTGTTCCTCCCTCTCAACAGAACTGAACCAATAATTATCCCAAATCTCTCCGGAGCTTGAGGGTCACATCGGACGATAACCCTCGGGTACTACAGCGACAAGTTTCGCTAACAGACCTCGGAAGTCGATAAGTCAACACGCGTACGGCAAAAAACGTGCGTGCGGCCTCAAACAGACGTTTCATCTGCCTGCTAATGCCGGTACCACGAAACAGAAAATACAACACACAACATTTTATTTGAAAACAATCATTCGTGTGTACGACAGAGAGCTTGTTTGTGCGTTTGGGGCACTCGCAGCTCAAAACATGTTATTGATCGGAGAGCAGATGCTCGGGGCTCCAACAGAAAAGCCAAACAAAAATCAAACCCGCACCTCGTAGCAATGCACTGTGGGAAAAATCAATGCCAATCTGACAGGCCAGGCGTTCCGTTACCACTGGATTCTCAGGAGAGGCCTCCGGTGTGTGTGTGTGTGTGTGTTGGACTCTACGAGGGCAGGTTTTTGTGTGTGTGTGTGTGTGTGTGTGTGTGTTAGACTCTACGAGGGCAGGTTTTTGTGTGTGTGTGTGTTAGACTCTACGAGGGCAGGTTTTTGTGTGTGTGTGCAGTGTGACTGTACTGATAACTCTGTAGAGGAAGTCAGAGAGCAGACGCCCGAGGCCGCAAGCTGTTATTGCTCCTGCAAACGAAATAGACCGTCTTTATTTATCCTTTTCTGTAAGCAATATTTTTTCAATAAAATGCTGCCTGTGCAGACGTACTCTCCAATGTTTGAGATAATTTCCACTAATGCGCTCTTGGAAACAACTCATTCGCTGTAGGGAAAAACTCTGGCCAGCCGCTTAGACCAAAATAAATCCTAATCCTGCAGCTAATGTAGATTCTACACAGAAAACTTTTTTAAAAGAACATATTTAGGCCAATCAGCAGGAATTACTTGTGCGGTACATTTTTGGACACCGATAAATCTCACTTAAAGACAAAATTACATGGCTGGTTAAATTCAGAGATAATTAACAGAAAATTCTCATGGTTTGTTTTGCTTTTGGACTATGATAATCACGTCAGACGTTTTAAGCTGAAAACAGAAAGACTAAAATCAAATCTTCAGAGATTTTAAAGTGTGTGTTTCGCGTCCTGTTCTTAAAACTTCAGTTTTAAAGGAAGTTGTGCTAACCAGGTATTATCCAGTATCTCTTTGCGGTGTGCACAGGGCTTCTCTGACCTGCAGCTACAGTTTGTGGGCGTGCATGTGGCATGCATGCAGATCTGACTGGGGCGCTGCTGGAGGACCTTCTTGCAGGCAGGGCTGCTGAAACCTCCCGCCCAGCTGGAGTGATCTAAGCTGGGCTTCTGGCAGAACAAAAACCTGGCAGCCAGATTCAGTCTGTCTGGATACACACACAGCTCTGTGCTTTTCTCTAGACACAAACACAGACATTCTAATCTACATTTTATGGGCTGCAGGATATTGAAGAAAAATTTGTTTAAAACATGAAAATTATATTACCGACAGACGCTTGACATTCTCAAGGTGATGATCCTCCGGCATATAATCAAACGCAATGAGCTGTGATTGGTCACTTCTCTTGTCAGTCTGTGGGGGCGGGTCCGGGCCAGAATCAGCTTCAGTGAGGACCAGTTTTTATGCCAGTGGTCATAAGTCTGGGTTTTTTGTATTTGACCAAACGTCACAGTATTTTCCTTCTGCTGGGCAATCTGAAGTGTATTGATTATTATTTATAGGTGACCAAGCGTGTGTGTCTTTAGAAATGCACATGAAAACATCCATGCCTGGATTCCCACTGTATTTCGTGATGGCTTTTCAAAATCTCCACCTGTACACAATCAATTCTCAGCACAGCTCTCTCGCTTCCTCTCGTCTCCCTTTCTCTCCATATCCTAAAAATATACAGCCCCAGACAGCGCTCGGTACGTCGCAATTTTTTCCTCCCGCGGTTTCCATGGCGACGCTGCAGCACTCGCATATGTGTGTGCATGTGGATTAAGCCCTTATCCTCTGCACTAAGCATTCTTCAACACACACACACACACACACACACACAGACACACACGCAGGTTTACAAGGTTAACAGTTTGGTACTGCACATAATCACATGCAGAAACGCACTTTCAAAATAAATTGTCACTCGCTGTGCAGTATTTTCTCCAGGACCGATGCAAATTCATAAATATATATCTGTCAGCGACGGGCCCCACCCCGACCGCCCAGAAATGTAATTTGATGATCCAGAAGCCAAGTGAAAATATATATATATATTAATTTCCATTTTTGGATTGGATACACCTGGGGTAACAGCCGTCACAGTGTGCCGTTTGCCGTCACTGTTTGCCGTGTGCCGAGATGAAGAAGTCGTGGTGAGAGATTGACTGAGAGAGAGAGAGAGAGAGAGAGAGAGCGATTTCATCATAAAATGGGAACAAAGTGAGATGAGTCTTTCTTTTACCGTACAAACAAAGTGTGAGAAAAAACAGCTGTGGCACATGATCAAAAACCTGTACAGTACCTTACTGTACCTTACTGTACCTGTACTGTAGCTGACAGGACTGTGTGTGTGTGTGTGTGTTGATGACTTCATGGGCTGACAGCAGATGTTGATGTGTGTTGTTTGGTTTGTTTGCATGTGTGTGGCCACTACGTCAAATCTCGTATGGAAAAGAATCTCTCCAGCGTGTGATTTATGTCAGAAAGAGGTGTTGAGATAACGCTGTGAGTGAGTGAGTTTGTAGAGGAAGGATTTAACGTTTGAAACACTCAACTGGTTCTTGTCAGTCTGTCAGTCTCTAGAATCGCGTGAACGTTTGTTTGGTGAAGATGTTCAGAGCGTTTGTTTGCCTGTTGTTTACAAGCTCAAAGTGGAAAGAGCCACCTGCACAACTCTGGATTGTGTTTCACAGGAAATAATTATTACACAGTTACATTCAGCACTTGTGGGAGTTCAAGCGTGTGTGTGTGTGTGTGTGTGTTTTTGTGTGTGTGTGTGTGTGTGTTTGTGGCGGAACCAGTCGGTCTGGTGTGCTGGTTATGGATCATCTTCAATGGATCAGCAACAATGTCCTTGTTGAACCTGCCACACACGCGCGCACACACACACACACACCACTAACATCCTGATAAGATATTTAAAGAGCAATGCAAACGAGTTGTTGAATATTTATGTTGTAGCTCGTTACATCAAAGTTTATTGCCGCAGCTCTTAGCAGATTTTAAAACTGACGTGTGTTCGGTTTCTGGTCAATGACAAACTCTTAAAATGATCAATTATTATCACCATCACTGATCTACTACTGTACCGAACAAAGTATTCACATACATTGCTATTAGTCATAGAATTAAAATAATAATACAAATGAAGTACAAACAATGAACACATGATGGAGTATCACCAAACAAAATATTTATGTAAAAATATTATTAATAATAAAAACAATAATACAAAAGAATCACAAAACATGAAAGGGTACAGTAAGGCAGGTACAGTACGAGAATCTACAATAACTTTAAACATAAACTAACGGCTAAACATGTAAAGATTATCCCGCGGGAATCTCTTAAGGTCATGACGACCACAAACCGCCCAATCCCGTAAACTGCTGCTCGATGCAGGGCTGCAGCTGATTGGTTAAAGGAACCGACCGCCGTCCCCTTACAAGTCGTCCACGGGGACCGACTCAGGCCGTCAGAAAATATTACATTTCCAGCCCACGGCAGGTCTGTGTTCCACATTCTCCTCTCTCTCTCTCTCTCTCTCTCTCTCTCTCTTGAGCTCACATTCATCACCGCTGGAGTGAAAGAGCCTCAGGAAGAGATCTTATTAAAAAACCAACACTGATAATATTTCTCAATCAAAGTCAATTAACGACCCTCTGCCCGGATCTGCTTCCACTTAATTCAGTTGCTCAGAACTGCGAGATTCCATCTTTATACAAACCGAGGCTGTTTGATTGCAGCTCTTTGAGCACCTTTCAGATATAAAGCGGTTCGCCTGACCGCAGCTGAACAATTAGGGAGTTTTCATGCACTACAATCTGTCTGATGTCAGAGATCAGCTGGTTTGTTGATATAAAAAGTCTTTACCGTTAAAGTTTTGGAGGGGTTGAATTTACAGATGTAACTCTTCAGGAAGTGCTGTGGTCTCGTGCTTCAGTGAACAAACAATCTGACAGTAATTGTGCGACTGACACCAGTGACTCTTGAACCCTTACACAGACGCTTCCTGTCTAGATTCATACCCTTTAAAGTATCACACACACAGCGACAGTTTTCAATTCAAAACGTCACCCTAACAAATACTGACATGAGCATAAACCCCATTAATTATACAAGGCCTCGTTAAGACCAACTAACTAATTATTCAGACAACTGAACGGCTAGTTGGTTCTGAAAATATGTTTCACGTTTCGGTATGAAAACATCAAAGCGTCAACTTTTGCAATGCAATCCCATAATGCAATGCAAAACCAGTTCTGTGCACTGGGATCAAATTCGGAGTGTGTATGTAAACTCACTGCAGCTATAAGAACAAGACAAAGTCAGTAATGTGTTTGTGTCGCGTTTCACACCTTGTTGTTGATGTAAAATCTGTGTTTCTGATGTCATGACTGCAGACTGTTGTACGCTGAGATGGAGTCAGCTGACCGCTCATAACTGTGATTATCATCACCATCAGAGACAGAGAGAGAAATAACGACACAACGGAGAGTGAGAACAAGGAAAGATGGTGCGTTCATTACGGCCGAACCAGCGAATGATAAAGGTCAGGTGATACGCTGAGCAGAACAGAGCACGGAATCGCTTTAACGGCGCTAACGAAGGCTGAAATCCGGGTATGAATTGACCTGAAATGATCCCAAAAAACTTAGCATCCAGAATTTGTGCCGCACAGCTGTTCTGCATTAATTTGGGTCAGATGTTCTGTACAGAAACCCCATGAGGCTTAGTTACCAGAACCCCACCGACGTTTAAAATAGCCGAGCCGATGCTGGGCCGACCAATCACGGCGTGTTATTAAGGAGCCATTATGTGTACTGTACACTGGCGGGAGGCCAGAATTGTGCATGTGCGTGCGTGCTTGCGTGTCGTGTCAAAGAAAAAGACTCAAGACAAACGCAGCTGTATGCAGAGTGTGTCGGAAAATTACACTTTTTATAAGACTGACAAATGGCGACAGTTCTGTCGGTCTGTTATTAAATGACGTTATTGTAAAATCATCAGACCTGCTTATTTTGTCACCTGAGGCTAATCTTAAAACAATAGTTTGTTATTTACTCACCGTGAACACATATAAAGAGAGAAAATCTCACATTTGAGCTTATTTTTGTTTAAATTAGTTTTCTTGTCTGTGACAAAGCTATCACTGTACTTACATTTACATACATGCATTTGGAACACGCTTTTATCTAAAGGAACATAAAGGGAATTTAGTCTCTTAGTCAAAAATATTTTTTTTTATTTTTGGTTCTGCTGTTTCTTTGAGGTCTTGCTCGGCATTGTGGGGGACAGAAATATGTGTGTGTTATCACATCTGTATCGTCACTGGAGTGTGTCGATTTCAGTTTGTCATCTTGCGCGTGTGTGTCAGCTTCGTATTTCTGCCCCATTCTGATTGGTTCGTTTCCTGATTGGTCCCCTCTCCTGATTGGACTCTGGGGCACCGGGGGCGGTCCGCTCACATTGGGGGCCGGCTTCAGAGTCGTGGGGGGCGTCCGGCAATAAAGAGAAGGGGATATCTGGTAATGAGGAAGATGGGCTGGAAGCGAATGTAGAAACGACACAGAAGAGTCTGTGTTACATTTAAAGGATTGTAAACGACGTGTGGGGTCACAATTCAATTGATCAAATCTCAAGACACACAGTTTATCTGTTCATTAGGGCCTTTTGGATGACAAGTTCACATACAGCGAGGGTCATACCCATAATTCCCTGCAGCAAAGGCACGGCAAAGGCACGGCGCTGTTAATGTCTTGCTAAAGCCGTGCATGCTGGGAAATGAACAGATGCTGTCTGTTTTGTGTTTGACTGACTTCCTTCCTCAAACCAACAGATTCACATCCCTGCCATATGGCACCACGGGACACGGCAAAAAAACACGAGCTGCATTTAAAAGCCTCCCTCACGCCCCTCCATCTCCAGCAGCATCTCTGCCATGCTAAAACACATGATCTGTCTTGTAGTTGTTGTCGCACTATCTCCCAGTGGGGAGGCGATTGTCAAAACGTGACGGGGGACTTCGTTCGTAATTTCAAAGTTGCATGTTGTCAGGAGAAATTCGGGGACCGAGCGATTCGTTTGAAGATGTTTAATAATTGCGATTTTCTTGCTTTGAGCTTCGCGCGGGCCGCTAATGAATTTCAACACCTCTAATTTAGCTTGTTTGTTTTTCTTTATTTTTGTATTCCATCTCTCTCCTGTTTCACACCTCTTGCTTTCTCGAGTCTGCGCTCCTCTTTCTTCCCCTCTTGTTCTCAGCCTCTCTCTCTCTGTAAGGTCTGGTATGGATCTTCTGAAATGTCAGCTGAGTTTGTGAGAAGCTCAATGAAAGCTCCACTGCTGTGCTGTCTCTTAACGAGTGGGCTCGCGAAAAGAAAAGCCAGACAGTGGCTGAAAACATGTCCCGCTGCGTATCGGAACCCTTATCACTGTCTCTAGTGCGCCGCCGCAGATCTGTAGAGTCCGAGAAAAGCCCGTGTTCCTAATATACCAGTTTGATTCCAGACAAAATACAAAAATGAAAGCAGAGCAAGTGAGAGCTTTACTCAAGGGTCTAAATGATAAAGCCCAAAATAACTAAAAAAATGTGTGTTTCTAAACGCTACGCTCTGAAGATCTGAACGACCGAACTGATGCATTATGGGAGTTTATGCAGTAAATAATATACTGATGTTTTAAAAACAAAACGAATTGGAAGCTGTGAGTTGTGCACATCTGTGTGATTTACCAGAACACGATGTGCATGAGCGCAGATGTGCGTGAACAGCTGAAAAGCAGCAGATTTGTAAATTCTCTTTTGTATGAAACAAACAAACAGAAAGTTAAAACTCACGCGTAATTAAATATAATATATAGTGCTGCTCTAATAAACACAAAAAACCCTGAACAACATGGTTTTATAAATATAGACGTACACATCTGTGGACATGATGGTTTTGTAGTAGAAACCCAGAGCAACCAGCTACCAACCCTGCGTCTGCTCGCGCTCCTGTTTCATTAGCAGAAAGGAAAGCAAGCTGCATGATTGAAGCAATGCATCATGGGAGTGTTCAGAGGAAAGCAGCAAAAGAATAAAAACGCAGTCGTGTACATTTTCACGATTTACACCATGACAGAATTTAGATCAACATTCTTTCCAAGTGTCTAATTTTGAGTTTATGTGTCTGAGAGACGCCTGACGTTTCTCAGCAAACCAATCTCGAGTGAAGCTGCGCACAGAAACTGTCGTTTCAAATCACAGCCCTTCAGTCTGGCTTTGATCGGTGTGTGTGTGTGTGTTCGAGAGCCGACAAGACTTCATGTACCATGCCAGCAAATTGTTGATCTACAGGGATGTGATGTGTGTTTCTGTGCTAGAAACATCGTACAGTAAGTGAGAGTGAGCAGAAAGCACAGATTAACAGACAGTGAGGTAAATGTGAAAATAAATGCCACAGAAAGAGACTTAGGTGTCGTCTCACACGCGTCCAGCTTTACGCTTGTGACTAATTTCGCAAATCGTAACCAACGTCATCATTTTACAAGGTTGTGAGTGAGATCGTGACCTTTGATGGAATTATTTACATAATAAAGAAAATGAAAGTTATTAACACATTTTAAGTGTGACAGTAAATTTAAAGGGACAGTTCACCCAAAAATGAAAATTAGGTCCTCATTTATTCACACTTTTCCTCATGACGTTCTTTAAATGTAAGACACAAAAGTGTTAAAGCATTCTTTAGGATTTTGAAAAAAGAACTTTCCAAGTCACACAGGTTTGGAATGATATAAACCTGAGGCAATAACGACATAATTTTTTTATTTGGATGAACAAACTTAAAAATGGTTAGATTTCAACACATCAGATCGGAGAACACACACACACAACGTACGCGGGTAAGACAGCAACAGCTGGTCTGGTGTACGCTTGTATCGTCATGTTTGATTTCACATCACCAGGCTGCTGTCAGCGGACGAACTGACGCTCTGATCGACGGTATTAGATTTGATGGCGAAAACAAAGCTTACGAAGATTTCATACAGTTTATCAGCGGTGATGCTGAATGCAAGTGACGTCTTGATGTGACAGGTGACAGCATCCATCCTGCCCACGCCTGGCCGGGATAATGAATCCTCTTCCATACGATCTGTTCCCGGCGTTCTTTTTCTGCCCCTCTTTCGCTTTGTTTTCCTCTGGAACTTTCTGAGGGTGATGACACGAGGAAGGTTTTGACGTGATTCTGTGAGGAATCAGGTCCTCAGATCAGCTGCACTTTCATGAAGCCGATCAAACACCGTGGGGTCCAAAAACCGGAGAGCACATCCGAAAATCTGGGATTCCAGATCTGATTCAAATCTGTGTGAGGGAACAAAAGTTTTAGAGATGATGAAAATGTCAAACTAAGAAACATGATGTCATAAAATGAAGAATTTCAGGGTCATTTCAGATTTTAAGGTCACTGATTAGATAAAGCTAATTTGTGAACGTAAGTTCCGGCGTACAAAGGTCAGATTTCCCTGCCACTGAAGAACACAAGGTTCTCTCCGGAACGTTCTTAGATCAGGCTGGGAAAACATGGATCATCAGGTTTTGAACCTGGAGCAAAAGGGGACGTACTGTATCAAATATTAGGAAATTCATATACATTTTTCTATTCAAATTTTTACTCAAATGTGTATGTTAATTGTATCATTTAGAAAAACACAAAAGGTATTTTATCTATTGGTCTCTATTTTTCTCTGTTGGCGGGGGCTTTCTTACCCCTGGGTCATGACAAGAGGTTCCTCCCCTTAATTTATATCGGAATTCTGGCGTCTGATTAGGCTCCGCCCCCGTGTTTCTTGTCTTTATTTGCAGATGGAGAAAAAACGACTGGATATTGTGCTGATTGTCTGTGGAGGACAGGAAAAAAATAAAAAATTTTCGTGACAAAATGGATGATGTTGAGAAGATTAAATATCACGACGACAATATGATGAAACACGTGAAAAACGCTTAAAGTTTGTGAAACTCCGGCAAGTTTGTGCTAAATAGTGCTGATTTCACTTTAGCAATAGTTAAAGTTGACAGTTGGTGGTTGGTAAACAAGGCTAATAAAAGGAAATTATGCACACAAAAGTGGCACAACTATTAAGTCAGTTAGTGGCTGGAAGTCATTGTTTTTGTTTAATTTGCAGTGAAAGAGGAACATTTACTTGCGTAAGAAAAGAAAACGCGTCTTTGTCGTCCTTAAAATCGGCTCGCGTAGCCTCGCTTGACGTCCACACCTGCGTGAACTTCAGGAAGTCCTCTTTCTTCTCATCTCCCTCAACTTCCAAATCTTCTCGCTCAGAGCACTGCCTGTTACCGTGTCCTGTCCAATATCATTTCTACAGCCTCAACATATGAAAGCAATATTGCTTAAGTTCCAAACAGCTGAGTCCTTATTTTACGCTGCAAAACTTGGATATTGTGCTGCCACTCCATGTTACCTCAGAACGGGTAAAATGAGGTGTTGCACAACTTTGTTAATACAATATACATTGATTATTTTACACAAACTTCGAGTCTGAAACGAGACGTCCACCGATTCGAAAACAGAGGCCTGTGAAAACACTCATAAATTCACCGTGAAACTTTTACACAATCTTTAAGTGCATCAAGTGGTAAAATTGTGCCAGACAAATCCAAACCAGCTGACACTGCCTGTCACTCGGTTTCATATCCTGTGTGCTGCAACCCAGTTTTCAATTCATCAAGCGTCCCCTCACACAAAAATCATTTATAAGCTCGTTACATTCAAAATGATGTACATAATTCATGCCGTTTGCATGGAGTTCCATAAAAATCCCAATTTACCGCGCGCTGTCTCTTTAAATTTCTGAAGGTGAATATTTCAGATTGAGACTCAGATGTTCTTTTCTGTTGCCCACATGATGATGTCGAAGGTTTCCTTGGCGATCGGGGAGTGAATATGTACGATGCTCGCGATCCTCCATCGCTTTGATGTGTCTGGGGTTCTAGTACAGATCCGTGAAGGTGGCTGTGACCGTCACACCCTCAACAGAACCAGATACATTGTGTACAGAAGAAACATGAGCATTTAAGGCAGAATGAGGGTATGAGGTTGTGTTGAGTGTAATGACCAGTAGTTTCTGTGTTCTTTTGTGTTGTTTTGTTCTGGAAATGATGCACCAGTTGGATTCTCTCTAGCTAATGGAACGCTGCCATAGATACGGCTGTAACTCACCTGTGGGGAACACAGAAGAGAGAGAGAGAGAGTCACACAGTGTGCCAGCCAGAGACGAGGGTTAACAATAAAACTATTAAAGGGTTCAAATGAACATGAAACTGGACTTAATCCTTTTTACTTGAATTCACATCTTCAGTTTGTAAACAATTCGCCTGTACACGTTCTTCCAAAAAATACAATAATTGCACTCAATGAAATCACATGAAGATACAATGAAGATTAGATTATTATAATTCTTTAACTATTAAAAAAAAGCTTTAACCACCTGTGGCCAGTGTACAGATTGTTTATTTTGTAAACACACAGATCAAACCTACAGTAACAACATGCAATGTCTTCAGTACGGTGTTGTGCGTTCAGTTGTGCGCACGCTTCCATATTTGGCAGTATGTATGTTCTGGGCATCATCTCCCTCCAACATCTGACAGCTTTGAAACACAGGTGAACCGGCGCGCAACACCTCTCTCCACCTTTCCCCCTCTCTCTCTCTCTCTCTCTCTCTCGCGCGTTCCCTCAGAACTTCAAAACTTTTCTCACTCGTTTTAATTTTAGCTTCTCGCTAACATTTTTTCCCATCTCTCGCTCGCGGTGCGAGGTGCGTGACAGGTGCGAGAACGCCGAGCGCATCGCGCCGTTCGCTCGCGATCGCACCTGCCAGCGCGNNNNTGAGATTTGTAAGCACCAATTAACGACAGGATGGAAAAAAGAGGAAAAGCGGAAGAACATTTTCACAGCGTTTGGGATCAAACGTCTGGTCAGAGAGCAACGAAATAAGAAAGTGAGAGAGAGGGGCAGCTGGGGGGCCAAAGAGAGAGGAAATCGACAAAACAAGCTCTCATTAAAACAGTGAGACATCTGTGACAGTAGTGTGTCGACAACCAGCTGGGATTGTCGGAGTGCAAAGTGTTTTCAGCGTGCCGCAGTGTGAAGCGAGACATAAAGAGACAGAGATTGCTGGGTTGTGCTAAAAGAGGAATCAACAGACCCAGAATTCACTGCAGAAACGCTGAAGTTTATGACGGATTTGTCGGGGGTCGGTAAGATGACTGGATGTAAATATATATGCTTGATGTTTTGAAGATTCATCTCTGTCAGGGTCGGGCTGGTCTTGGATAGCTGAGTTCTGAATATCAGAATAAAGTCTGGTCCACTTGATAAATTATTTTTTTTATTATTATGATGCTGTTTAAGAGTAAAAGTACAGTAGGGGACGGAGTTACTCTGACGGACACTTCGCTGTGGTCGATGGGTACATCAATAAACCTTAAACTGGTGGTTTGTATAAACACACGCACCTGATTGACAGCTGAACTGACTTCATTCTTCTATTGTAAGAA
>JAZGTI010008123.1:0-20588 GCA_036877585.1 Botia kubotai | reverse complement strand
TCACCACTGCATATTTTGTATGACACACCCAATTTAGATCTTGCAGTCTCTACTAATGCGCTGATGAGTTGAATCAGCTGTGTTAGATGGAGACGCACAGAGTCTTAAATTTACCCTTAGAAAACCTGCAAAAACCCTGAAGTTAGATTTGAAGTCTGTAAGTAGTAATTTATATGATTTTGGTGCTCTCAGGTTATAAATTAACAATCGTTTTCAGCAGCTTTCATTAATTTTGTTTGGTGTTGTAGGTGACTAAGCGAGATGAGGACTCCTCGCTAATGCAGTTGAAAGAGGAGTTCCGCACGTATGAGGCACTTCGGCGGGAGCATGACTCGCAGATTGTCCAAATTGCCATGGAGGGAGGGCTTCGCATCGCTCCCGATCAGTGGTCCTCTCTGCTGTATGGAGATCAGTCCCACAAGTCCCACATGCAATCCATTATTGACAAGGTACTATGTGTGTAACAGTATTCAAAACCGAATACACCACCCACAGTTCATACTGTATTAATCTCATGGTGTACTGAATGTCCCTTGGCGCATTGTTGAGGTTGACCTTACTTTGTCACAAAACTGTTTTTTTAACTGACATTTAATTAGATAGTAATTAGTACACTCTTACCACCTAATAATAACAACTTCTAATTTTATAATCAGCACAAGTGGAAGCAGGGATCTGTGTGTAAAGAATTGCATTCTTGCTTATTTCTGAATGTAGATTGCCACACAAAGTTGCTGATAGAACGATCTAAAACGAGCTTTTAAAATAAATGTGCTGCAAAAAGTGTGCTCCACTGGAGCGATGATGGCTTGCTTATAAAACTGCATAACTTTTCAGAAAGACTTAAATCAGACTCTGACCTTGTAGCGCATTTGTCAGATTTTTGCATATATTCGTAGTTTATACATACTATCAAAACATTCATTGCCACCCACTTCCTGCCCCCCTGTGTTTTAAATGCTTGAGAAATTTTCATTTCGTTCATCACTTGACCTTTCTTTTTTTCAGAAAAGAAGGCAAGAGGAAATCGCATAAATGTGACTTATTTTGCTTTTGTTTTTTTTAGTTGCAGACGCCAGCATCATTTGCTCAGAGTGTGCAGGAGCTGACCATCGCACTGCAGAGGACGGGTGACCCTGCCAACCTCAACCGGCTAAGACCTCACCTTGAGCTGCTTGCTAACATCGACCCCAGTCCAGGTTAGTTATAAATTACATCACGCTCTATATGGTGAAATTAATAGAGTGTTAGAGTGCTAGTGTTGTTTGTTCTGGTGTGAGAGTCTGTTCACCATTGATCTCTGTTGCTTTTTCAGATGCTCCTCCTCCTACATGGGAGCAGCTGGAAAAGGGGCTAGTGGCAGTGAAGACGGTGGTGCACGGCCTGGTGGACTTTATCCAGAACCACAGTAAGAAGGGTGCTGACACGCAGCAGCCACCCCAGCACAGCAAGTATAAGACGTACATGTGCAGAGACATGAAGCAGAAAGGAGGTTGTCCCAGAGGAGCTAGCTGCACATTCGCCCACTCTCAAGAGGAGTTGGAAAAGTAAGTGGTTTAAAATTCAGAGGACATTTAAAGAGAATCTTGTATAAGGTGAAGGGGACCAAGGTGGTGGTATCATGGACTAGTAGTGGTTGACCATTGTAGATTTTTCATTGGCCAATACTCATATCTAGAGAGCAGAATTTAATAACAGCAAGTGAGATTCAAAATAGCTGAAACATTGCTCATGTTCTACTTTGCCAGTAGTTTTTACCTAACTGTCATTTGTTTATTAGCATACGCAATTACACAATCCTTCATTCATGACACTGTCTGTTTTCTGCAGAAACACATCCTGATAAATATATTCCATAGGACTGGTTTTACAATAATCTTATTCAATGACCCCTTTGCAGGTACCGTAAAATGAACAAACGTCTTGCTGCACGGGTGCCCTGCACTCCTGGCCTGCTGACTGAAGAAGTGGTTCCACTGGAGCCTGGACGGAAGCCCTCAGCCCTCACCAATGGTATTGGTGGTCCTGGGACCCCTCTTCCACAGCTAATCCCTAGAGGCACAGATTCCTCCACATATGAACACATACTCAAGCCCAAGATGGATGCCGCTAGCCTGAGTGCTCCTTGCTCACCACCTGACTCGTAAGCCTTTTCTTTAAATTTTGCAACTCACCTTTTTTAAATGATACAAACCATTTATGATTGGTTGCAGTTAACCAATAAAAAGACATCATGTACATTTACATTTAGGCATTTGGCAGACGCCTTTATCCAAAGTGACTTACATTACATTTTATCCAAAGCGACTTACATTGCATTATACTACACATTGATCACTATACATTGAGTATGTGCAATCCCTGGGATCGAACCCATGACCTTGGCGTTGTTAACGCCATGCTCTAACCACTGAGCTACAGGAAAGCTGTGTAATACAGAATTACTGATTAGTCCCCCTAGAATTAAGCACACTATATTTAAGGGAACAAACCTAATTGGTTACTACCTTTAGGTCATAACTGACTGCTTACCCTATTACCATTATATACTTGAGTGTCTGAATTTTAACATCAGAAAAAGCTGCTGAGAAAATGTGAAGCGGTGAATAAAACAATACGCTTTAACAGAAAAGAACAGTGTATGCACAAGTTTCTGTTGGCTGATTTCTGCTGTTTGCTTTTCTTCAGTTTGAATAAATCTGGCATGGCCCTAACACCTCACCCTGTGCCTCACCCCAGGGCAGAGCACTTAACCATGCCCAAACAGGTGCCAGTAGTGCCCAGATGTGTGCCACAGATGTATCCTCAACAGCAGTCTGAGCTCTTGTACACAGAGCCAGCCAGACCTCCACCCTCAGGATCTCAGTATGATGTTCAGTACCCCACAGGTAAATGGGTTTGGATGCATGGATGGTTCTTGGATTTTAAATATTTAAAATCAAGGCTGTTAGGATGTCTGTCTATGTAAATATATGCAAAGTATATGCATTCCCTTTCAGGTTGATTCAAGTTGTAAAGTTTGTGTCCTCCTTACAGGCAATCCTTACCCATACCAACCTCCACAGTATGTATCTCCCCGTTACATGCATAACCCACCTCCACCTCGCGAGTCTGCTGTGCCCCCTTATCCAGATCCATACATTGGTTATGGTCCAGAGCGCCAATATCAAAGCCACCATTCTGGTCCACCTTTCTCTGGCCACCCCTATGCACCTCCTTCCCATTACAGCCGCAGACACAGACATTATCCTGCACCTCCACCTCCGTATGCTCCTCCCAGAGACGACTTGGTCAGGATGAGCCCAGTTCCTTTGGAAATTCCCCCAGCCCCTATGCCTCCACCTTCAGCAGGGGCCTCGGGGTCACTGTACCACCCCCCAGAGTCTTCATCCCGGGACAGGTACCCACCAGACGTGTACTATCCTACCGGACCACACCCCAGCCAAATTAGGTCCCACATGAGAGTAAGTTCTGTTTTTCTTAAAGGGACAGTTCACACAAAAAAGTCATTTAGTTACCCTCATGCTGTTCCAAATGAATATGATTTTTTCTGTGGAACACAAAAGGCAGATTGTTGGAAGAAAGTCAGTTTTGGTGAACAGCATGAAATAAAGGTTTGGAACAACATGAGGGTGAGTAAATAAGAACAGAATGTTTTATTTGTTAAACTAAAATAAATAACTGTTATATAGGATGCAGGATGGGAAGAGACCTTTAACCAGCATGTCAAACAAAAACATTTATGTACAAAGCAAAATGTTTTTGGAATTTACAAAGCAAGTGAGAGATGTTAAAATTGAAACTTAAACAGGATTCCTTTAATCTTAATATTGTTCAACCTGTCACTACGTCCATGTTTAGTCCATGTTTCTGAGTGCTTTCTGTATAACTTTCTGCAGACTGTAGCACAGTTATTTAAATAAGACTGTATGACGTCTATCATTGTTTGCGTTAAGTTTTTGCAGGTCCCCTGAACATGTAAAAAATGAAGTGTTAAGTTCCTTTATACGTTGTTTACATGCCACCTTTCTTCTGTGTGGGTTGTTCTTAGCCAGAAAAAGTCCCAGTGTAAACCAGCTTCTGTTTATGATGGTGTTTTGTGTTTTTCTTGGAAGGACCCATACAGCCATTCTCAGCCCAGTCTGGATGACTTGCACCGAAGGCGCAAGGAGCTGCTAGTCCAGCTAGAGGAGAGAAAAGTAATTTCCCCTCCACCCTTTGCTGCCTCCCCCACTCTCCCCACACACCCTTTCCCCAATGACTACCCTCAAGAGGTGAGACCATCTCCCAGCTGTCTAGAATAAACCCGTTCTTTGTGATTGTATGAGTATTATGCTAAATTTTCCTTTTAAATGGCTGCAGTATTTAGAAGATGGCTCAAAAGCCTTTGGAAGTCGGGAGCCAGACTGCGCTGGGCAGTATTCCCCCTGGTCATGTGACACCATAGGATCATACATTGGCTCCAAGGATGCTAAACCAAAAGATGTCAGTAGTGCTGTGGAGATGATGGCAAGTGACTAGCCTGTCATTTTATGATACAGTACAAAATTTTATCAGTTATTTTATTTCCATATGTCTTTCTCATTTCTTTCTTTCCTGTTCTCTCAATACAGAATGCAGAGGGAAAAGTTTTGCGCGAACCTCCACTAGACACCCAGCGTCGCTCTGCAGAAGCCAAAGATGATGATCCCATCATTCCTTTTGGCCCTCTGCCCACAGTGTCTCCCTTTGGTGCCATTTCACGCACCTCCAAAACAGGTTACCAGACCACTGGACCAGTACAGGCAATGGCCTCATCGCAGACTTCGGGCTCCAAACACATGAAAACGACAGGTGATCAAATATCCCCATACTGCAGTAGTAAAAATATTTCTACTGGTAGGACATTCCCATGTTGTACACATTGATTAAATGCACACTGTGGGTCACTGTGGTTAAAAGCATCTGCCAGATGCATAAATATGTAAAGGATAATTCTCTGCCAATCATTAGACATAATGTAAAGCTCATTTAGAATTGTTACCAGTCAGGGAGTCTAGTCTTTATGCTCTTTACACTCATGTGCAAGGTGAATTGATTTTACAAAATGATACAGAAGCCATGTGTACCTTATTGATTGCTCGGCCCGAGGTTGACCAGAGTTTTTATTTTGTTCTAAACACAGTACATTAGCATAATCACACTGATTGTTACCACTGTAGCTAGGTAACGACTTGGGGGGCTTGGGGGGGGGGTTGGAGAATGACAGCTTCATTGTGGTTTGTTACTCATGTTTTCAGTTTACTACCAAAATGTAACATGCATTAAGTGTCACTTGAGTCTGCTTGCCAAGGAAACAGTTTATCGGTTTGGCAAGTTTATTTTTTTTCCCCCATAGCAGACTACTCGTATGGAAATCACAGCAGCTGGGGTGGAGCATCGTACTCTCAGCACCAGAGCATCAACTCTCAGGAACATTTTAGCAAGCGGTACACACCCTTACACCTTTCGAACAGCCTAGGAACTAATTGAGTATCCATGATTGTGTGTCATTCAACACAATGCATGTCTATTTTATCTCATGTTTCTGACAGTCTGCCTGTGTCTGCCCCTGACTGCGAGCAGCTCAAGATTGAGCTCCAGCAAGTCAACCAGCAGATCAGTCAGCAGACCCGTGGCATGGAGGTGCTTCTGAAATGTCCAAATATAAATTCATAACTCAAAAATCAGCCAGGCTCAGGTTGAACTGCTGACTGTTTCCTGCTCAATAATATTACTAAATAGCAGTCTTACTTGCATATACAGGCTGCCAGTAACTCCATGCTCCTGCAGAGGGAGGTGTGCGCCCTGGCGTCTCAGCCAGTGGCAGGGGTAAAATGGTCTTCAGGTGCTGCTGTGTCCAGCGAGCAGCTCAGCCTGGAGCTGCATCACGTTGAGCGAGAGATAGGAAAAAGGACCCGTGAAATCGCAATGGTAAGTCACAAAGCCACGGTTAGTGACAAAAACTCAAGAGCAAAAACAAAAATACCTGAGCAAGAGTAAAGAAATGAGCTGCCAAAGATGTTTGCGTCTAAGTAGGTGGAGCCCCAAATCACACCCAATTACATCATCCTTTTGGACCAATAGAAGTTAGGTGTTTAACAGCGAGCATGTTTCCTAAAAGTGTGCACGGGTTCAATTTTACTTATATAGCACTTGCATATAATTAAAAGAATAATATTAAGAAAACACAGAACAAATGTCAGACATGTTCATCACAGAATACATGGTATTATTGCAAATAATGTGTGTAAGATGTATATTTAAAACCTAAGTAGGCATACTAGGTTTATAGTAGGTTTATGAATAAAGGGTTGACTGAACCGATAAAACTACAAAATCATTAAGCAAGATATGCCATTTCAGCTTACATAGAGATGACATAAAAAGAACATCTTATGAGAGACAGGTATATAGATATAAGGGACTGTTTTGAAACGGCTGTTGATTTTTCCAGTTAGACTTCAAGTACATTGGGGCCTGTAATGTGCATTGCTCTGTGTTTTGTGTTCGGTTGCACTTTGAATTTGTTAGCTAGTTTTAAATGTTGACAGTTTACCTAAATTGTACTGTTAGATTCGCAAATCACAAACCAAATTGTCATCATGTCACTACTACAACAGTAAAAAAAAAATAATAATAAACAGTAAAAGGCACTAAGAAAGGCGATTTGTGCAGTCGCCTTCAGTTGCTTCAACACTGAAAATGTACTTGTGTACATTTTGCAGTGTACTTAGATGCATTTCAATATACATTACACATGAAGCTCAACTTGCAGCATTTTTAAGATTTTGGTAAAGGTAAATTAAAAGATTTCGCAGAATTTAAAACTTTTCACACTTGACTGTTCATTTTATGTATGATATAAACAGTTCTAACTTACTTAATCTATTTTTATAATCGCAGGAAAAACAGGTGGCCAATGAATACAAACTGAAGACCACTGAGAACGGGCAGCCTGACCATAAAGCCCAGCTGGAGGAACTTTCTTTAGCACTGGGGTGATTGAGCAAATGAGCTTTTACACAGATATCCTTTTTACTTGCCATTTAGCAGATTATTTTTCTTTAGGGAACTGGCAAAATAGCAGCTACTGTCTACCCAGTAAAATGCTAAGAAAAAACTTTGCCAAAAGAAAAACTTGCCAAAACTTTGCCAAAAAGTCATTTTGCTGTTCACCATGTTTAAATAAACCCACAAATACACTGACTCGTTGTTTTCACCTTCTCTCCATCAGTGAGGTGTCTAATGGATCCAGTGGCTTGAAGCCAGCCAGTAGTGTGGGTGGATCTATGTTGTCGCTGACCAATAAGACGTCTTCTCTCACCCTGTGCCCTGGAGACCAAGAAGCAAATAGCTCAGACCTTCAAAAAAATGGTGTTGTTCACTCTTGCTCTTAAGAGTATATTTACACACTAAAACACACACACACACACACATCTTTTCCACCTCCAATGGTTAATATTCTTTCTTGGGGGGCTTAAAAACATCTCTTGATTAGTTTGAGCAGGAAGAGGTGCAGGATTATGATAGACCTCAAGATATGTTTGTAATATTTAAATGGAGCACGCTGATGCAAGGAACACGCATTCACACGCACACACACCTGCATGCTGCTACATGCATGCACACACACCAACCTCTCTGTTTTATTAAGAAAAATAAGCAGTATCTGCCGTGATATAAATTTTCTTTCTTTTTGTTCTGTGAATGAGCTTTAAGTTTTAAATGACTTCTCATCGCCTGGAAACCAGGGCATCTGAATAATGCTTTTTGCTGTTTTCCCAGTATGTCAACAAAGAACAGTAAACCTGAAGCTAGCATGGAAAGCCTGACACAAATTTGACAAATAGCAGAATCTAAACAAATCAAGAAGAGAATCAAGCACACAATTTTTTTCTGCACCAGGACTAGTGATTTGTGCCATCAGCGCTGCAGGCCTTTGTTGAAACATTTAAACTCCCTGGATCTCTGCAGCCCTGAATATGATCTGACTCACCAGGTGTAACGTAGCATGGAGAACCTTTTATGAATCCATTTTTATGGACCGTTAACATGGGACTCCCCACGACATAAAACCATGGCAGGGTATCGCTCTACGCCAGTTAGGTTGAGCTCTGAATAACACCAGAGAAAAGATATATATATATATATATATTTCGTTTAATTTATGGTTTGGCTATAAAACTTGTCAAAAGCATTCTGTTTTATAGAATGTAAACAAATGTCTTTAAAAACGAGCACTTTTATCCATGTTTTTCGATAAATGTGTGCTTTTTAGTAGAGGAGGTTCAACACTTAAGTCTCTTGTGTTCTTCAGAGCTTTGTGGTCAGAGATGAAATTCTTTTTGTCTCCTAGTGCCACAGCTTTTTAGGAAATAATTTAATCAATTTTCCCTAACTTCTGTGAAGTTGCATATTAGGATTTCCTGGTTGAGCTTGCATATTCGGGTCTTGCCTCTAAATTGCTGCACAGAAAAGTAGTTTCAAAAAAGTGGGTCCCGCAGCGCTGATAGATTGTTAGTGTCGACACCATGGAGAAAATGTATGAAATTTGTTTCTGAATTGAAGTTACAATCCTGATAGGTTTCCAGACAGGTGTTTATACTAGATTAGCTATTTAATGTCTTTTAAATTAATAGATCTGTAATGACATCATTGACCTCCCAAATTTGTTTAAAATCAGTTCTCCAAAAATACTTATGAATTTATGCAGAGACCAGAGAAGAGCATAACAAATCTCTAAATGGATCATGAAAAGCAAATTATCACCAACTAGAATGTGGCTATTTGCGTAAGTCTGGTTTACAAACGAGTTACACATGTTTCATGAATGAGGTTGATTTGAGTTTATATCTCTGTCACCCTGCTTTGACTTAAATGTTTTAACACATTTAAGTAATTTAAGTTATCTGTTTAGTGACTGTTTTAAAACAAGGCCCCAAAAAAATGAAGAAAGATTATTTGAAGTATGAAGTCTTCCTATAGTGATGACATTCTTCACGTGTGACATTTTGTTCTAGTCTCTTGAGACCGACTATGATATACAGCTCCAATTTTGGGTGCAACCTCTTAACGTGTAATCGTTGTCGTTTTGTGCTATAGTTGTGGTTGTTAGTTGATTTCTCCTATTATTATGACTTAGTCATGGTCATTTGATGTTTTTGCTCGTGCAGAGCACACACACGCAGCTTTTCCAAGCAATCATCAAGATTGATGTTGAGTTGTGCTGACAAAGAGATGACCTCAACTTACCTACTGAGGTTTAAACTTATTGTGTGATGTCCATCACGCTCTGAGCAAATTCTCCAGAATGTCATCTTTATCTATGCTAAATTGTTACTTCCTCCCTCTCCTTAACAAGGAAATTGAATTCTCTATCAGTTTTAGTAGTGTTTCCCATGCTGCTCAACATGAAAATTACCATGACCAAGTTCATGCCTTGCCTGATATGCAGGACTATCTAATGCTTTCTCAGCTGAGCTGCTTTGTTTCCTGTTTGGTAAATCTGCCCCCTAACTAGATCTTAAAGATCTTTACATCTGCCTGTTAGGATTCTAGGCTATAGCCTGTTGTTGGGTAAATTTCACAAAAACATGTCCAGGTCACGTTTCATCCGAAGATCAAAACAAAAATGTATGTGTTGACTAATGGAAAGTAAGCCTATTTTTAGGACCGTCTAGGTATTTTTTTGTTACATTATTAAAAAAAAATACATATTACCGAAGTGTAGGGGTGGCCAATCCTGCTCCTGGAGAGCAGCTGTTCAACAGTTTAGCTCCAACACAATTAAACATCTGAACCAGCTAATCAGGATCTTACTAGGTAGTCTAGAAACTTTGAGGCAGGTGCGCTTAGGAGCTGGAGCTAAACCGTGCAGGACAGTGGCATTTAATAAGTTTGTAATTATTTTTGAATGGTAATTCTTGTAAGATTTGCATCACTGCAATATAATTTGAACATGTAAAAACAATACAATACATTTCACAATTCTTATATTGCAATACCAGTAATGGCATTATTACAATTTCTTTTTAAGTTTTGTGAGATTCACTTAACTGCTTTACACTTTCCAGATATTGATCGCTATTATGAGCCACCTCACCAATTCAAATTGATTTTGTGTTTGATGATTTCCTTTTATAAAAAGCCTACATAAATTATTTCAAGGAAGATGGTGGAGAAGAAATGCTTACAGAATTTCCTTACTGAATTGCATAGTTTAAGTCCAGTGGCTACTCTTAAAGTACTATCACTAAAGAAATGAACACGACTCGCCGTAGTTACATGGCAAGGCTTTTAATAAATAGAGGCAAAGGAGGCTTTTGCTTAGAGTCTAAGAATCGTCTTCTGACCATGTACAGGTTCTCCTTGGTGCGGTCAGAATAGTCCTCCAGATCTTTGCCAAACTGAATTTACAGGAGCTTTGCTAACATGCTCCAGTCAAGATTAGCATTGGGTTTTGTTTGGTTCTTTGTTTGGTTTGGCCCAGTGTTGTACTACAGTAAGCATTCTAGAGTGATGCACTGCCAGGATGCTTTTATTTTAATCTTTGGATTATATGGGAATGTGCTATCTTGTATTTAATTTTTAGCACTTGGTTTGGGTGCTGTAGATTTTTCTTCTCTCTAATTATCAGTGATCTCACTGAGCTAATTTTTTCTGTGTGGATATTTTTTTCCTATTTGTTTTACAAATTAAATCATGATCACATTGAGCAACGTACCAGGAAAAGACCCAGTAAGGTTCATTTACACCTGTGCATGAGTTTTTCCTCAATAGAGAAATTACAGGATGCGATTTCTTTGGGTCTGTTCCTAATGGATGATATTCATTTATCTGCCTGGATTGTGTCTGTTTTGAGCAGACCTGTTGAATTCATTTAAATGAAGAGCAAATTAACTCATTTTAATCATATAATACTGTTATGGCTGTGTCCTATTTTGTTATTGTTTATTCCTAACTTTTTGGGAAATTTAATGGTTTTTTTATGATTACTTTCAAGTTGTCTTGTAAAATCTCTTAAATTAAGGTACAGGCTCAATTTCAACAAGGAAAGGTTTATATATAAATATATATTATACTCCATTAAGGAATGTTTAGAACCATCTTACTCCAATGTGGATGTAGCCATTATTATGCCATTTTATGACTTTGTAAAAGAATTCACTGTGTGAAAATTGGTTTGCATTTTTGTATAATACAATCTTTTTGTTTGAGAGGAGGTGAAACTGGATGTTAGAGGACAAGATTAAAAAATAATTTAACTGAAACCTGTGATGTTGAGAAACAAAATGTAACTTGTGTACAACATGATTCTAAATGAGAGGGATGGAATGAACAATATTGGTAACACCGCTATAAAGATCTGTCGGGTGTGTCCCAAAACTGCTCTCAAGACTATTTATTGTTTCCCTAAAGTTCCCTAAAGAGTGTTAAAAGAAATGTTTAATGTCTAATACAATCTAAGGCATGTTGTTGATTACCACAACAAAATGCTTGACCAACAAAAACCAAAAACCATCATTAAATCTTGTTAAATGAACAATATTTAAAGTAACAAAATGAAGTCTTAAATGATTGTCCAACAGATAAAGTACAGTAGGGCTGTTTTATTGGCTTTAATTTTTTGACAAAAACCTTTTCATTCTAGCTCACAAAAATAGTAAAAAAAAACATGTCCATGACAGATCTAATAATAATAATAAGCATCTGCTTATTAGTCCTAATACTACTGGGTCTTTCAAATAGGCTTCCAATGTTATCAAATAATACAATTTTAAAAAGGCACGTATGTGACAGCAGCAGCATTCAGATAAAAGTAATCTGCATTGAATGAATCCGTTCCATGAAAATCCTGTTCCCTGATTTTGAAGTTATCCTCCCCAGAGGGGATAACTGAGATGGATAAGCTTCTGATTAGTGTGTAAACTATGAATTTGTTCCATGTCTTCCTCTGTTAGTGTGAACCCAAAAACCTGTGGGGAAGTTACATCAATGTCAAAACGCTGGTGCAAACAGTAAACCCAATTAAATCACCCGATTAAATCACAAACAGGTACAACATTGTCTTTGAGATCATCCTTAATTTTGTATCTGATTCAGTAATGTGTTGTTAGTAGATATTGACTTGGATGTCTCTGAAACTCTTATTTAGTGAGCACTATCTGTCATGATTGTAATTGTAATTGTTTATCATGAACAATTTTTTTAATAATTGGCATTTGTAAACACATCCCAAGTTATTTTTCCCCAAGCTCACCTGAACAGGTGATTCATATACAGTATCATGGTCATTCCACATAAGTTGGGTCCCAGCTCACATGTCTCCCATCATGCAACAATCTTAAGGTTGCCATGTCTGAATCATCCAGACTAAACGCAAACACCTGCACGGCAACAGTGATAGGAGATTAAATTGAAATCATCCACACACTTGTTTTGTGTTTGTTAAAAAAGGATGATCTCAAAGAAAGAGAAATTATGGAAGATGGGACTACGGTTTTAACACTAAGGTACAGCACAATACAGAGACAGACAACTGTTAGTTTGTATGTATCTGTCATTTCATATGCTGGAAAACCTTTTTGTTTCATTTTAGGCTAGCCATTTATTTAAGTACATACATAAAGCTGCAATATGTAACTTTTTGGTAAAAAAAAATGAACAAGTACACAACAGATCACTGTTTAAAACAAAAAAAATCTTCTTACCCCAATTCACAATGGTAAGATTTATAATAATGATTCATAATTCGAGCTGTCGGGTCCGATTTCCCGGGTAATGTCAGTTTGGCTTCATTTGACTTCAACATATGTAAAGAAAAGTTCGTAAAGTATCTTTAAATTTTTAAGTTTCATACAGAGAGACAAACGTTATATATTGCAGCTTTAAATTGAGAAATGTGACTGATTTTAACATCAAGCAAAGTGATACAGATGAACTAACAAACAGTGAAAGTTGTTTATTTATGAATATTCCTTGGTGAATGGCTTTACCAAGGTTTGTTTTATTGTTACTATTTTTGTCTGAAAATTGAAGCTTCATGTTAAAGGCTTAAACTTACTTGACAGTTTTCATGAATCCTGTCTGGTTTGGTGGACTTTGGAATTGTGACAACTCCATTCTAACAAAAAAAAAATGTTAAACTAAGTTAATAAATAACATTACAAGAACCTCTACACTATAAACAAACGTTATTGCATTTAGACTGTTAAACCAGAAAATGTTACATATGTAATACACTACGCAACTCTCAAACCATTTTAATCATGAAATTTGTACTTGAATACTCCAGCGAATGCAGATTTGGGATGCACTGCGGCCGTATTTCTGGGCCAGCTGAAGAATCAGGGGGTGAGTAAGGGCTTGACCTTTGGCCAAAGGACAGTAGCCTTCAAAAACAATATCCTCCTTCTGGCAATATTTAATCAGCTCCCATGCCTGCTGAAAGGGATGGAACTCCACCTGCAAGTACAAATCAGACAAAATTCTGTGCACAGAACATTATATTTTTTATGCTGTAAAAATTAAGCAACGGTTTTAAAAATAACACAGAAAATGTGCTGTTTTACGGATAATCAGCACTGGTAAAAATCGGGCCACAGGTTAAAAAAAAAGCAATTGCAAGTGTGATAAGTGTAAGCAATGTCGCTTTAAGGAAGTCTCAGCACTTTGAATCATGCAAGACCAAGTCCTATCTACTTGAATGGGGAAAGACAGATATAACAAATTCATAAACTATATCATAAATTTAGCTTGTTAAGCTCATACTGCGCTATAAAAAGCAGTTTTTTAAGTCGCTTTACTCACTGTGCAAAGGCTGTAAAGTACCTTTACTCTGTACTCTGTACAGTAAATTATTAGTGTTGTGGCAGTCTGGCCCTTTCTATTAGAAGATGGGGCTTCATTCATTTGAGTGATATATTGAGCGTTGCACTTCCCCTATTCATATTAATAGAACTGCGGTATATTGTTAATTCTATCATCTTTGCTGTAATGCAACAGTTATGTAAAGTGACCTTTAACTAACTGCTATACAAAAGTGATTTAAATCTCTCATTTATCAATCTTACTTGGTTAACATGAGGAACAATTCCACCAACATCTTTCAACTCATCCAAGTGCCGGTCAAGAAAATTACTCACTCCTATGGCGCGGCATAAACCTATAACAAATGATAAAGACAAATTTTATTGTCACTTTCAAAAGTGGTGAAAACAGCAGAATGAGCCTGGGCATAAACCTTCATCATAAAGCTCCTCAAGGGCTCTCCATGTCTCTGCTCGAACATCACTGTTAAATCGACCTGAAATCATGCAGTCAGGCCAATGCATCAGATACAGATCTGCAAGAATGAAAAGATTTAAGTCATTAAAAATATTCACACAGCTGCTGACGGTCAGCTACAGTTTAACCACTAACACTACCACACATTAACTCTTTGTAACCCCAAATGTAACTAGGGGTTACATTTGTGTGAAATGTAACCCCTGAGATTCATGTGTCATTGTTTAATGTTATATTAAAACTGTGTCTTTGACTTAACATCACACAATTTTACCTAAATAATCGACCCCCAGTCTGGCACATGAGGCCAGACAGGCTTGTTTAGCGCTCTGATGGCCATAGTCTTCAGGCCAGAGCTTGGTGGTTAGCCAGATTTCCTTTCGCGGAACACCACTATCAACCACAGCCTTCCCCAAATCCTCCTCACAGCTGTAACGCTTGGCTGTGTCTATATGCCTTATGCCACTCTGCTGCAGTGCATACACTACTGCCTCATGACTGTAGCCTCCATTATGAGATGTACCTGATTAACAGAAGAGGACAGTAATTAGTCACCCAATGCAAGCTGAGTGTCAAGTACATGCATTGTACAGCAGCAGTCTTTCTGTAATAAACTTTGGTTTAGTGTCTTGATCAAGAGAGCAATGGTGATAGTTAACGATCCACAAAAATTTGCAACCTTTCATTTTCCAGACTTTATAAGTCTTTAAGCTTAGCCATTTATCACCCATTTCTAATATTGAATCATGATGAAATAACAATGAAAATCAAATAAAATTGTATTTATAAGAAAAATTATTGGATACCATGGTAGTACAATGTAACATGTAAATATCATGGTAATTGACTAATCATTCAGCATTATGCCAAAGTGTAAAAGTAGTATATGGTATATTAAGTGGTATATTAATCTGTGTCCTGGTACCACAAAAGTGTTTTTAGTACGGGGTGCAAAAAGGAGTGCCTTTCTTTTAGAATTGTAGGCGCATTTTCCTTTCCAAAATATCTGTAGCAAAGCAAAACATAAAGACGCGTATACCCGACTGCTTTATATTCCATTTCAGGAACTCCTATATATACATATTAGTAGATACATTAATTATATTGGTGCAGTAAATTGTGTTCTTACCTAAACCCAGAATGGGAATGTTGAGTCCATTTGACAGCGATACTGCAGGAAAGGACAGCGTAGCGCTGGTGGGAACTGGCTCCATATCTTTAACTTCTTTGACCGTTTAGTGATTCTTATTACATCGATGTGTAATCTTTATACATAAAACTCTCTGTTTTCCTGGCTGTAGCGCCAAACTTTAAGAGAGAGGCATGACTCACAATTCACCCACCGCTCTCTGCCTGAATTAAAGAAGGCGTGTCTCTAATGTCGTAAAGTTGTTTTGCGACGATCATGGCGGCATCATAAAATAGATTGAAAGCTTTTCTTCCCACGGCATATGTGTGAAAGGCTATGTAATGTTGTTCTATTTATAAACAAATCTATGTACCTGTTAATTTTATTCAATTGTATTTCGGTAAAATTAAAAAGAGAACGTTTTCTGCCTTTAAAGCAATACGCCAAACTTTTTCCTAGATTTACGTTAATAAGTGCGTATGCGCCAAAAACAAACTTTCTCCTGGAGTTTCTTATGATGGGAGTACTATGAGGTACCGGTCGTAATTTTAAGTTGTTACAATTTAACACTGACGAGGTTTATTCTTTTATATTGTTTTTTGTCCTTAAACAGATTTCGTCGCATATTTGGTTGCGCGTGCGGAATGATTTGTGTTATTCAACATTCAAATGTTATTTACAGTGTTTTTAGCGATTTGAAACACGAAGCAGGTAGCCACGAAGAATATGTTCAGCTACTAAAAATGATGGAAAATGTGTACTGAAAACCGCATTTGCATGAACGGATAAGGCCTAGTGTTTATTCGGTTAGTGTTTATTAAGGTTATTGGTTGTTTTCTATTCGGTGCGTCTACTCATATATGGGCCAAATACTGTTGTTTGTCTAAAACGATGAGATAACACGCACAGATCTCACATGACGTAATGAATTTAAATACAGTAAACTATTACATAAATACCGTTTCTCAATTTCTATGAAATAAAGAATAATAACTGCTGGCATAGTCCATGGATTGATAATTATTTGACTTCTGTGCATCACATTATGTGCATGTACTACATTTTTTATCCCCTTTGTAGTCCTTTGCTTTCCACAAAAGAAAGTCATGTAGGTTTTGAAATGACTTAATGAAAGAAATGTTATTTTGGGGTCAAATGTTTGTTTAACTGCTTCTCTTCATCAGGATACATTTGTGCAGCTGCAGGTCACTGGGTCAGATGCAGGCACGCTTTATCATCAGCCCATTACTGTTACTGCTTCTGGTTGGAATAGCTTTGACCTTTTTACTGCCTAACAATGAAGACAACAGTGTTCTCAGAGAACTCCGCAAAAGTTCCAACTTCTCACTTCCCCTGCCAGACCCAAAGGACAGTTTTACTATTATAATGCAATCATACAACCGCACTGACATTCTCCTCAAGCTTCTTAACCATTATCAGGCCATTCCTCACCTGCAGAGCATCATCATAGTGTGGAACAATGCTGGGGAGCCTCCACCCAGGAAACTGTGGGATTCACTCAGTCCGCACCCTGTGCCAGTCATCTTTAAAGAGCAGAGTGTGAACAGAATGCGCAATCGACTGCAGCCACACCCAGAGATCAAGACCGATGGTGTGTGTATGTGTTTCTTATAGACCAGAGGTGATCTGTCAGCTGAAAAAGTTTACCCAAAAATTTAAACTCACCCTCATTTGATGTCATTTGTTCACCCTCTTGTTGTTCCTCTTGTTGCAGATTTGACAGGAATGACATGAGGGTGGGTAAATGATAAAAGAATTCTCTTTTTTTGGTGAACTATCCCTTCAATTTAAGAGCTATACCGGAGGGTGACGATTTTCATTAAAAAATAGCATGTGAATTATTTTCAGAAAGCCTGGAATATGGTAATAAAGTCATATGCCCTATCTTAATGGTAACTTTCTGTGATTTTTGAAGCTTCCCTGGCCCAGTATCAATTCATGTTTTTTTTTACATAAAGAACAGGATATTTTTCAGAAATTTACTGTGTGTGTTTTACACAAAGTTACATGGCTTTAAAGCAACAGGTTGGCTAAATAATGACACTTGTGTTTTTTGGTAAAGTGCAAGATTTATTGTGAGAGCCGTAATCCCAGTAGAAATTTGAAAGCATACGAAGGCACATAAAATTAACACAGCTATGTATAAAATTGTAACGCAATGATGCCACTACGGGCATCATATAAAAATATGTAACCACATAATTCCACAGTTGAGTAATAAGCATAAAGTAATTTGGAAAGGTGTAGTAAATATAATAAACATAAGAGTATGCCTAGTCTACCTCATTGTATATAATATATATACATATGTTTCCTCTTGGCTTTGTGGACGGTGTTTTTGTCTGTAAGAATAAATTACTGATCTGTTTATCCCCCTGGACAGCTGTTCTAATGCTGGATGATGACACGTTGGTCAGTGTTCCTGATATCACCTTTGCGTTTTCTGTCTGGAAGGTAATGACTGAAATAAGTGTCATGTTACACTGAATAGCATTTGATTCTAGTCAACTTCATCTGTGCTTTATATTTCTAGAAATTTAGAATCATAGATGCTGTTTCAACGGGTCACAGAAATGCACACACGCACTCTTCATCTTTCTGGTTTATGTTGCAGCAATTCCCGGATCAGATAGTGGGTTTTGTTCCACGTAAGCATGTGACCACAGCATCAGGAGTGTACAGCTATGGCAGCTTTGAGCTTCAGGATCCTGACAGAGGTGGTGGGGACTGGTAAGACTAGGAATAATTCAGAGTTTCCAGGTTAAAGAAATAGTTCACCCAAAAATATATGCTTTTAAGTAGTCCAAATAACTTATGAACTATTAATTATCTAAAAAAATAACGCTAATTTGCCCAAATAATTTGGTATTACAATGGTAATACAGTTAAAAAAAAGTGCTTTAAAGCACCTTTGTGTTAAATGGAAAAAAACAATGTTATATAGATTTGATGGCAGAATTTCCATTATGGGGAACTATGAATAACTTTGCAACTTTTGCAAACACTCCATACAGGCCTGACTCCAGCTATGAGACGTTAGGTGGGCCAAGTGATATCACTGGTGGGCCAGGGTTTGAGGCTATTTGGTATAATAGTTTACATTTTGTTATTTTGCGTTTTTAATATTCTGTTTAATATTCACTTTTATTATTACTTATATTTTAATAGAACCGGCCGCAGCTTTCTGCCAAGGTTTTTTCTCCACTTCTATACCATTATAGCTCACTGGAAGACTACTGACATATATTAAACATATATCAGACTGACATTTACAGACATATACTTTGTTAATATCACTTCAAATATAACAGGGCACCATGAACAGTAAAATAAAAACTATAGAAACTAGAGTGACATTATGCTGTTAATACCATAACAAATAGGTTAATGTAATTTTACATGCATATATAGATTCTAAAAACATAAATAATGAAAAAGAGTGTAAAGTCAAAGTGTAAGGCTTATGCCTTTTATAATTTACACAAAACCAAAGCAGCATCAGATGTGTCTTTAAACTGAGATTGGTCAGAGCAGCATATTAGATGTTGTAAATATAAGAAACAGGCAGTCATTACAGGGGGCTGCAGATTAAAGCAAACATCATTATTGTTGATTATCGCTCTTGATATTATCATGATTCTTAAGGTTAATTTAAAAAAATTAAAACGTTGTGCACTCCACATTTGTTTAGACTATGCAGACAAGACAAGCAGAGAGCCATTTATCAGTTATTTTGTTGGTCAATTACGCATTATTAGATCAAGACTTATCACTGCTTCTCTTAGAGCATGACAAATAAATGGTTGTTCAAACTGCAAATAAATGGTATACAGAAAAAGAGCAAAGTTCCCCATCAATGAAATGTTCAACGTGTTTTGCTGTCTCAAAAACACCCTTTAAGAAGTTGACTACACTGCACAATGAATCTCTTACATTATCGATGACAGCATTCGCAAGAGTGCAGAGCTTAGTAAACGTACTTAAACTAAACTCTGGTGTTCACTTTCGAGAGTGGTACTCTCCTTTACATTTGGATTGTATGCCACACTGTGACCTACGCCTTGCTGACAGGCTTTATCTGATTTCCTAGCTGCGTTCCAATATGGCTACATTTTGTCTGCTATGTGCGGGCCCCATCGACCTGGCAGATTCCCACAAGCACTGCATTGACTGCCTGGGCCTCGCCCATGCTGAGGTTGCTTTTTCCGGTTCTGGCTGTCCACATTGTGAAGAATTTCCTATGCGGGTTTTAAGGAGAGCACAGTTGTTCAAGAGGAGGTCATGAAGATGTGTCTGCATTTGTCCACTCTTTGGGTCTTATTTTTCTTAAGTGGACGGGGTGGAGGCACGCAGGTATTTGCACTTTTCCCATTGAGGAAGCAGTCACAGCACATCTCAGCTTTTCGTTCTCTTCTCTGAAATCAGTTTCTGAAACCTTTAAATGGAGGCATTTAAGGATCTGTGCGACATGACTTCACCCTAATGGCTACTAAGCGCATGGCAAGCGCAAGGTTGAGATGCGAGTCGGTACAGTGGGATCATCAGGTTGGAAAGAGAGGTAGACCTGGGTGTCATCAGCATAGCATGATAGGAAAAGCCATGTTTGTGAATGACGGATCCTAGAGACGCCATGTAGATGGAGAAGAGAAGTGGTCCAAGAACTGAGCCCTGGGGCACCCCAGTGTCTAGATGTTGCAGGTTGGATACCTCTCCAAGACACCCTGAACGACCTGTCAGAGAGGTAAGATCTGAACCGCCGGAGTGCAGTACCTGTAACGCCTAGTGATTTGAGCGTAGTCGGCAGGATCTGGTGGTTTACAGTATCAAAAGCGGCTGATAAATCCAGCAGAATAAGAACTGATGATTTGGAGTCCGCTTTAGCCAGTTTGAGGTCTTCAACAACCGAGAGCAGTGCAGTCTCGGTCGAATGACCTTTCTTGAAGCCGGATTGGTTGTTTTCCAATGGGTTGTTCTGGGTGAGAAAGGCAGAGAGTTGACTGAACACGACTTTTTCCAGAATCTTGGCCATGAATGGGAGCAGGGATACCGGTCTGTAGTTTTCAAGTAGTGTTTGATCTAGGTTGGGTTTCTTTAGCAGTGGGGTTACCCTAGCCTGCTTAAATGTAGTGGG
>JAZGTI010008122.1:0-20590 GCA_036877585.1 Botia kubotai | reverse complement strand
ACTGTATTCTGTACTTATGCACTGTATTCTGTACTTATGTACTGTATTCTGTACTTATGCACTGTATTCTGTACTTATGCACTGTATTCTGTACTTATGCACTGTATTCAGGTAATATCTTAAAGGGCAAACAGGGCTGACTGAGGAAGGAGGGGGCCAAATGAATTCAACTGATGGCTTTGTGGAAAATATTACATTCTACAAACATTATAAGAAAATGAATTCCATCACAGCATCATCGAGAGTGAGGAGAAACACAATGCTTTCCTGCCTTCCTGCCTGTGTTACTGCACTTCTGAAAAAAAACGTCCCCAATGAGGAAATACTTTCCAGAAAAAATCTTTATCTAAAAGGAATTCATCAAAAAGCAGAAGTAAATATTTTAAAAAGACAAGAGGGGAGAGGAACAGAAGCAGAATTCAAAGATATTCACTTGCTGTATGTTAGGAGGAAACAAACATTGCATGTTCATTTGGACAATCCTCCACTAAGATGTCTGTTCAGGTCAGTTCTGCAGTACCCTCCATGGCTCAGCCTTCCTTAAAGCAATGCCTCATCATACTTTAAACAGCTCCAGTGATTCACAGAGACCTCTGGAGTCTTCCGGCTCTTTCTCTCCTCTCTGTCCTTCTCTATATCTTTTCAGGTACTGTTTTACGGCACCAAAGCCTTCTGATGCTGAACACAGAGACCCAACACTGCGGTTCATGTGGCCGGGTGCTGAGAGCCCGTGACACAGGACAGAGATGGCAGAGGAAGTGTCAGAGCGACTCACTGGTGAAGTTCTTATGGAGTTATCTCCAGGCTATTCCTCATCGCATGTATGAATCATGCAGTCTTCTGTGCATGCTGGCAACTTTAACATACAATGCAAAGCAGCAACAGCAGAGCCAAAAGCTGACAAAATCTAAATGCATCTTTTCTACTGTTTGTTTAGAAACATAGCCTACATTATAATGTATTTATTATTATGGACAATATTTATTATAATGGACATTAAAATTAAATGCAATTAACACTAAATTTAACAATTAACAAACTAACAAATAAACAGCATATATTCTACAGCAAATAATTGTGTCATTTATATGACAGCCACAAATAAGACAAAAAGGAATTTTAAATCAAAATACAAGATCACTCTGTCATGGTAATCATTTTATCATCATTATTGTATTTTATTGTAATAAATTATTGTGATTGTTTACTTAAAAGCTGATTAATATTATTGTTTTATAATTCGTTAACTAAGGTAAATGTTTGTTAACCAAACAATCTAAAGCCTGACACTGTTTATAATAAACTTGTAAAAGCCTGTAGAACAAGTCTAAAGAAATCAAAATTCATGAATCGTTATCTAAACTTTGAGAGAAATCCTCTCAATCTCATCTTAATCATGTTGAGCTGGTGACAATGATCAAATAACACCCAGAGATTCACACACAAGCTCATGTTCTGTCTAGAGGAGACACAGCTGGTAATAAAATAGGCTTCCATAAATCAACTTCTGTATAAAGTGTATAGATCTGTAAAAACAAGTAAAAATTCATGCCTTTGTTTTCTCAAGAGCAGAGCTCTGTGTGTGTGTGTGTGCTTGTTTAATGCCCAGCCTACGATTCAGTCAGTCTGAATTAGTGTCACAGTGAATCATTAGCTGAGGGACGTTTTACAAACAAATCCTGAACACAAACAAACAATTCAACATGACTGTTTAACAATGTGAATCATGCAGAACTGTAAAATGCATTGCACTGCCTAAAGCTGGATCAATGGCTCAGCTCGGGCTGTGGGGCGGTGAGCTCAAACACATTACCAAAACTGAACAGATGTGTTTCCTACACAACAATCTGACAAGCAGAAGTTGTATCAGAGAGCAGCTTCAAGAGCTGGTAAAAATTGCAGGAGGACATTTGACAGTGAAATAATGCATGACAACAAGAATGAACTGAGACCTGAAGTTGCCCAACAGGGTCACTAGCTATCGTCACTGAACCTTAGATTTGTTAATCCTGTATGTGCATTTCAAAACACATTTAAAAAGAATCAGAAATTGCACAGGGGACAGAATGTGACTTACACTATGTGTTTGCAATGTGTAAATATATTCTATAATACTCACTGAAGTTATATATTTGCGCTGATGCCCCGCATATGTTAAGAGAAGTTCAGTGAGTTATAAAATCAGTTGATGTGTATGCAAGATGGAAGAGACAGAAAAAACACGAGTTTGAACCCTCACATACAAACACAAGTGAATGTACTCAAGCTGTGTTCTATGAATACATGAATACTAAAGAACAACAAATTAGAGTTTAAAACCACGCGCACAGCAGACAGAGTCGCCCTTACACAGCAGTGAAACACTCCATCATAACTTCTGGAAATATTAAGTGTGACACACAGAACTTCAGTCCCTGCTGAGCTCATGATGTTGCTTCAGGATGTTAATAGGGGGAATCTGCATGTGCCCTGCATTCACCCCTCATGCAGTCGCCCAAAGACTCGCATTTAATGCGCATCCAAATGACAAGAGCATCATTTAAGGGCAAACGAATGAGAAGCCTGAGTATACAGAAGGTGCTCCAGCATGTTAACTACACAATCCTCATTCATTCTCTGTAGATTGTACGTGTATTACTTTCCCAGGCAACCTTGAATTTAACAGAGAAACTTAATCATTCTCTACTGCTGTCACTGTGTGAGGAACAAATATACAGTTTACAGACCTCACCAAATACATGTTAAAACTTAGTGTTCCAATAATATAAAAAGCAAAAGCTGTTAAGAACATGGGCAGGTCATATTTCACCCCAAAATTAATCAAGCAAAAAATTTCATTATATTCTGAAACAATGAATCTATTTTTAAAACCATTATGATATCTGCATCACAATAAGCACCCTCTCACTGCAAAAAATATCATTTTCAGTCATAATTTAAATAGTAAAGTATGTAAAGTATATATCATAGTACTATTCCATAATTATTTACATACATTTAAATAAAAAATAATTTATAAAGTAAATAATGATTATTGATCAAAACATCTGTAGAGGTCTGACCTTCTGTGCTGGTTAAACTTTGAGTACTTGTGTACTACACAAAGCAGAACATCTCAGAGCACAACATCTAGGTGAGCTTCAGATTACTGTACTTGTCTACCACACAATCCATCTCCAAACATCTAAGATGACCGTGTTTGGTGGTGTGGGGACAGAGGTTAGGTCTCCCCTTTTGCCACCAAGCCTCTCTGTTCTTCATGAGTCGACGTGTGACTCTCAACCCTTTCTGCGAGTTATTTTAATGCACTGTTCCACACTCCCCGGTAGCCCTTGAGCAAAAGCTGCCAATGTGGCAAAACTAATTGCGATGACAAAGGCTACATCAGCTACATTTAGTAAGATGACTTATCCAACACAGCTACAAAAGTTTAAATCTATAATTCTTCACTTTGTATGAACTGTGCACCTACATAAACCCACTTTGGGACCTACAGTACACTGGGCAGCTAAAACTCCCAGCTGAAGAGCTCCTGATTCGTCCATACATTGTCAGAACAGAAGATCAAGCTATTCCCCTAATGGCATTTTCCAGCTCGGCCCACAAGAAACCTGCAAGAACTAGTTTAGTGAGATCAGAAGGATCTGAAGGGTTCTTAAAGGACTATACTCACCAGAGTGGCAGAAAGTTGAAGATCTCAGGACATAAATGGACAGATGAAGAGAGGAAGAGAGCGTAGCTGTGTCGCCGTGCGGATCAGTTCATCACCCTTTAGACTTCTTTCCTGGTTGAAAACCGGCCCATTCTACAAACGGAAGAACAAATCAAAACAACACACTGTGTCGTTGTGTCTGTTTGACACAACGTGTGTCCTGTGAAGCTGCCATGTGTTGCATTTCAGGGTCTGTGTGTGGTCACGAGGGGTTTGCCTCAAAACCACAGGTGAGAAAACACAGATTTACCCATCACATCCTTAACTGAGTCCTTGATCAGGGGTATCTCACAAAGAGAGGCCAAAGGCATCCGTCTCTAATATTTACATAAATGTAACCTTTTTTTGGTGTTTTTTTAATAAAAAATGTTCTAATAAATTAAATACCTGAGAATTTTAGAATTTTGAGATACCTGAGAATTTTATATATCTATAATAAATATGTATTTAAGTGTTTATTGGGCTTTATCTACATGTCTCTATACATGTAATGGAGGGGCTCACCGGATAGGGATCCCAGAAGTCTCTTGGGTTTTCTCCTCCAGGTCATGTGACCACGTGCTTTCACACTTCCAGAGAATTTGAGAGATTTCTGTCTGTCCAGTGTACCCCACCTGTCAACAGGACGCAAGTGGGTGAGAAAAGTTCCAAAATTCATTTCTATGCAGATTTAATTTCAAAGGAATTAAATGTGTTTACCTGAGCAAGTCCTCGCTCTGCAGATGAGGCTCGTGTTTAAAGTATCTAAATTTTGTCCTCTGCTCTTCCAACCAAAGATTCTGAGAGAGAGAAAAAACTGAATGATTTGTATTGTTTAACAAAAGAAAACAGTAGTTTCACTGATATATCTCTTTGGATTACATTTTAAATCAAATTTTATTTGCATAACATCGTTGACAATATGTATTTTCAATATGTATTGTGTTTTCAAACAGACAAGAACACACGTCTAAGTGTATGCAGATAACTGTTTCTTTGTTAAAGACATCCCTCTACTAACTCTAATTAGGTGTTCTTTTGTGTTTTTAACAAGATATTCAACTATTATATGTATGACACTGAAAACAGATAAACAGATCATTCTGACAGAAAATCATACGTTGAACGATTACTATAATTTTGGCTTATAATACACATTAGTTTGACTTGTACTTAATAAAAAAAACACTAATTCTGTCATATTATAAGATCAAACATTAAGATAACTAACGTAAATATACCAAAATGTCTGAACCCTGAGAGCTGTCAAAAATACAGCTTGTAGTACTTAGGCGACACTGCCACCTACTGACCAAATCAGATTTCCAGCACAGTCCATTTTCATGAGGGGTGAAAGAAATACATTATCCAGACCTAAAATTACAAACATATATTAAAGTACAGTTGAATTAACAGGAGCAAACATATTTAAATTGCTAATCAGTTCCTCACAAGATACTGACAATCTGATCTCCTGTCTGAGTTTCACATGATGTAAACTGAAGTTCACTCTGAGGGCTTGACACACAAATCACACTGCGAATGTTTCATCAATCCTAACAGCTCATATTCTCACCTACACTTTCTCTCTGAGGCGTTTAACACATTCCTCACTGAGTGACGGAAACACATCAGTCACATTACAGCTCTGAAGATCAAGAGATCCAAAAACACAAAAAAAGAAAAAGTTCTCTCTCTAAAACACACAGCCCAGCGTGCCACACAAGACACACTGTCACTGGACAGTTGAACTTACCACTGACACGACAAGTGCCCTGCTCTGATGCATACTGTGAGTTATGCTCACTGTGTACTGCATTCTGTGATTCAATGTGTAAAGCTGTGAATGCTGTTTAGAGATAGTGACATTAAAGACAAACACATATAGAAAACAGACACATTTTGTTTTTCCTGTCAGCAACATTTCCAACGAACAGCTGTTAATATATTTAATAATAATATATAATATATAATAATATATTTAAAGTTTTTCAATACTGTAGCAGTCACTCAAAAAAAATTCTACCATGAATGAAATATTAATAAGATCTAAACTATTTATATTGTGAGCATTAATAATGAATTACAGCACTTTGTGCTTCAAAACGCAATATCACCCCAGTGAGCAAAGCTGATATTTTCCTTTTTCCTGCAGCCGGGGGATTATAAATTAACTTTGTTAAATATTGTAAAAGCAACTAATGCATTAATCAAATAAGTAAATCTTTGTGGGTATTCGGGGGGCAATAAAGCTACAGTAGCACAAAAAAGTGCTTGTGAGATGCGTTTAGGAATTTCATTGCTTTCATTTACTAACAAATGAAAGAATGATTAAACACGAGGCGCTTGACTGACTGTGACATTTCAGAATAAATGACATTTTGATGGAGACGTTAAATGAAGGAAGACCTCCGCAGGGCTTTTAGAGAAAGTGCCGACTCGTTCCTCTGTCCTGGAGAGGCTGCCTCTGTTCTGCCTGTGAGCAATTTCATTAGTGCTCGCATGCAGGCGATCATTGATCTGCAAAGGAATCTCAGGTCGAATCAATCAAGCGTCTGCAATCATTTTAACCAGAGACGTTGCTTAAATTTACAAGGCCCAGAACTACATTTTTATGGGCTGTTCTCCCTCGCCTAGGCCAACAGAAAAACTCTACCAGCACTTCTCCACTGCTTTAGCTTTAGGATCCAGGTTGTATGCTGGTCATTCAACACATTTCAAGCAGCCCGGATCGCTATCTGTATGTTTCAGAATCTGCCCAGTTTAGCTCTAGTGAGAGATGAATTTGTGCCATCAGAAAACAGATGGACTTACACTCCTCAGAACACCTGATCAGAAATTAGCTGAGAACTGAAGGATTAGACCCTGGATGAAAGCAGACAGGCCCTCTCATCACATTTTTCTTATATTAAAAACTGAAAATTAAAGCCATACAAAGCAAATGACAGTAACAGCCAGCAAAACACACTTTTTTATAACCACAAATTCAAATGAGTATTTTGCTGACACCAAATAACTTGTAAGATGAATAATCACATATTTGTGACACCAGGGCTGTAAATTCTTCCTGAATTAATACAATTGTTACTACTGTAACTGTTTGCACAAAGTGATGTAATGTGATGAAATGTGATGAAAGCAAGGCATGCGTGAGAGCGTTTGGTTTCTCATCACAAGACACTTTGAAAGTAACTGTGAGCTGCAGCTTCAGCAGCTTGAGCTGAAAGAGTCGACCCAAGTGAGTGCAAAGGGATTACAAGTGAGGAAGCAGTAAGCATAATGTTCAGAGAACTGCTTATGTACAGAAACAGTCTGACAGGGCTTTGAGGGGCCCGTCACTTACACACAAACACACCAGCAAAGGAGCTTATCACCTTTAAAAGCATTTCAACAACATATTCTTATACAAGCTCTTCTCACTTTCTGCACTGAAAACCTGCTCCAACTGTAGACATTATTGCAAAATCATGTCTCAAGTCATAAATCTTCAACATGTCTCTTATGGTGAATGACTTATTTTTGGGTGGGCTATACCTTTAAGATTCTTTTACCTTTCAAACTCATTCCTCAGTACTTACAGTATAAGGCCACATGGTTCCTACCTCTCTCAGCAAGCTCTGCTCTTTTTTTGTTTGCCAGTTTTCAATTTCCCAGACGAGTCATTACACTTTATATGCCCTTGGTGTTAATTAAAATACAGATGTCCTTTATTTGACCTCTTTTGTGCTGGTCTCTTTTGTATGTTGCAGTTTTGATTTTGTGCTGAGCCTCAGACAGGACTGAATCCCCTACAGCCTGTATTCCTCCTCAGTGCCTGTGCCTGAAACAGCCATGTCCCTCACAGGGCGTGTGTGTTCATAACATACTGATGGGTTTCTATTACAGTCCCTCACACACTCAGAGAAAGAGAAGAGTCCACTGAGAACAAGTACACTACAGAACAACACTGTAATATACATATGTATATATATATTATGATATATGAAATAAATTCTGTGGAACCATTCAGTGCATAAGGCTCAACTCAACTTAAAATTTCGAGATAACAGAAGATTAATTTCAAGTCAGGTTTTCTACAATGCACTTTCCTTTGCTGGTCTTGTTGTGTGGATTGATTAGTGCACATTATTACAAATAAAAAATGATTTCATTAAAACACAAACAAGCCTCTCCTGTCAACATTCAGATTTTAAATTATTTTAATCCAACAAATTCCCAGTAATCAAAATAAAATCCTATTTTTTTATTGGACATACTGTTTGTAATGGGAATGTATTAGAATTGTTTGTGAACGTTTCATGTTGTTTTTAAATTAGTAGATGACATACCAGACACAACAGAAGAACATGAAAATAGTTCTTGGAGGTGTACAGATATAGGAAATATGTTACATCTGAAAAATGAGCTTGTCATGAAGATTTGACTGTCAAGCTGACACCAATGTAAAAGATGTAAGGCAGATATTCAGGCCTGCTGGACACTTTCACACCTCTGTGTCCGGTTCTTTCTCTTTCAAGGTCTTCATCCAGCAAAAATGCTCCTTCAGAAATTTAAAGGCACACTGCAGATGTCTGTAGCTCCCTCAGGAAAGAGCAGATAGTCATATCTTGTGCTTTCTATCTTCACTGCTGAGGTATTAGTGGATTGAGGATACTGCTGTGATGTCACGGACTGTCTCATCGAGGTGAGATAGAGCAGAATTAACACATAGATCAAATCCTCCAACCTCACGGGAGAAATTGTAGCGCTAACTGATCTGCAGCTCAGATTTTTCTGCAGGAGCAAGATTGAGTCTCAACTAGTGATGTGCTGTTAAAAGCGACAGAAATCAAACAGATCTGGTTAGTTACATCACACTTAAATGAAGTCCTCTTCTGTAGAACACAGGAAACATCTGAGATATTAGTTATGTGGAGAATTAGTTACAGCAGGAAGAATAAATCAGTATGAACTCTACAGCTGACCTAACAATGATAAAGCCGTGTGTGATGTATTCTAGAACATGTCCAGTTAACACTTACAAACACACTGTACGGCGTTCAGGCAGATATCTGGCCGAACACACATAACTTCTCCACAGCTAGGACTGGTGTTCTACATTTACATTCATGCACCTGGCTGACCCTTTAACCAAAGTGACTTACAGTGCACTTAGAATTCACATTTTAAAAGCATCTGTATTTTCTGGGAGTCGAACCCCTGATCTTTGTGCTGCTAACGCAATCCTCTACCAACTGTTAAAAATGTATAACTTGACAAATATAAAAATAAACGCTCTTAAAAATAAAAAAAACGTTTATATTTGTTGTGAAATTACATGAAATGTCAAATAAATGTGCAATTTTCTTCTATCCACATACTGTAGATTCATAATGTTTATTGCAAAAAGCAAAGTACAGTAAAAATGTAGTTAAAAAAAGTCAAGCTATGTTCCAGAAGCATATTTATTTACTTTAAACACATTAACCAAAACAACACAAACCAATCTACATTTTAAACACACCGAACACAAAACAAACAGCAGAATTCACATTACATCAATTCTGCTACTGAAGTTTGAATGAGACACTATTAAAATCTTTATTATTTATCAGAATCTTGATGTTCTTCTGAAGGAATTGTGAAATAAAATGAGTTTTTTAGGACAGAGTGTGAATTCACAAGCACAGTAAACCACACGGAGCGAAAGCAACTCTTTCCTCATTCTGCGCAGAACACACCACAGTTCCTGCTGACTCAGCTGGACAGATGCTTTGGAGGAGTGATCGCAATCGGCCTGGGAAAGTGTGTCAGACAAGCTTATCTGTTATCAGAACAAGCTAACATCTATCCTAACCAGATAACAAAACAGAAGCAAGGTGAATGTGCAGTCAAAAAAATGCCTTCGGCTTTAAGATGGTAAGCGGAGGAAAGTGACACTCAACGGTCCAGTTCAGAAGCTAAAAAAGACCAAGCAGCAGGTCACACCTTCTTCCTCACACTCGCCATGCTGGGTTCAATCTGGCCATCTCCACAGTCACAACGCTCTGCATCAGAGGCCCTGCCAGCAAAGGGTGGGAGGCCCTGAGCAGACACCAAACATGAGGCGATGCTTTAGGTTTTACTTCAACGCATTTACATGAAAGCAGTCTTCCTCTCTCTCCTCCCGGCAACATTGACAGGGAAACGTTACGATAAGACGGGTAAGGCAGACAGGACAATGGTGCGTCATGCCTGGTTGGTGGGCATCTCCCAGCATCACGTCATGTGACCTTTAGACACACCCATCTTTGTTAGGGGGGAAGTTGGGCGTAAAGGAAGAGGATGGCAGGAGAACCTGACTGGAGCCGTATGCCATAGTGACACTCAGCGGATTATATCTAAATAAAACCTTAGCACTGCATGAATCACTCTGCTACTGATCCCACTGAGAGAGAGAGAGAGAGAGAGAGAGAGAGGGAGAGAGAGAGGAAGAGGGAGTGGGAGAGAGAGGGAGAGAGGGAGAGAGGGAGGGAGAGAGAGAGAGGGAGAGAGAAAGGGAGAGGGAGAGAGAAATGGAGAATAAGAAGCAGAAAGGAAGTTAGAATGAACAGTGTTTATCAGGACAGTATCATGGTTTAGCATAAGGGTTAAGCTGTCAGCACTGTGTGCTTCAAATAGAAGATCCAGCCATGCTGCTGAAACAGAACTGTGACCTCTGGTCCCCACTCATGTTTATTGTGTGAAAGAGAGAGGTGCATAAACATCTTTTGTGTTCCACAGAAGAAAAGTCAGAACTAATACTGCCAGTATTTTTCCTTCAAGAGAGTAATACTCACTGCGACTACAGCACAAATTCTGGTCTAGTTTAGTAAAGTCTAGTTTTTCTTTCTGCCACAAGAACAAGGCCACTGCCTGCATGCTTTTCCAGACCTAGTAAACATCCTTTACTGGAGTGATTATACTGGATCAAGATTAACAACTTGACATGACTTAATCAAAGAGTCAGCCGGGCTTATGTGACCTATTGATCTGCAAATTCGGAGAGACCACAATCCTTCCTTAACCTTTTCCAGAACGTCTCCACTGCATCATAGAATAAAAATAGCAGCACCCAGTCAAGCATTAAGAACGGCATCAGCAGTGGCCAGGGCCTGGTCCACTCGCTCCCTCCCGCCCCCCGAAGCTTCCTGGGTCCTGATTGATCTCACAGCCCATCTGCGGGTTAAATTACACTGCAGAGTGGTTTTGCAGAGAGACAAAGGCCCAGTATTTCACAGGCTGTAAATCTCTCCAGCCTTAACTTTAAAAAGGTGCAGCAATCAATTTCAGCCCCCTGGCAACACTTTGCATTCGTTTATGAGTTATGACACAGACATGACGTTTTTAATGTACTCTACGGCCATGCAGAGGAGACCCGCGTACCAAACAGACTGAGGGGAGGAGGGAAAATACTCTTTTAGCACCAAGCAGAAATGTAATACTGTAAATAAAAACTGTCCCTTTCTCCGAAGTCAAGCTGGCTTCCCCACGTCCCACCAGTACAGCACTGATGTTTAATCTGGTCTTAAATGATCTACATGTACATTTTTGTTTGGATCTCAGTCCGAAGTCATTTCCAGATTCCTATAGTTTCCTGGCAGGCAAGGACTGGAGAGGAAGCCCAGAGAACGGCTGAGATCTTTGATACTGCAACTCTGCTGAACCAGCAACTCGGAAGCCAGGACAGCATGATATCCGGAGGAAAAAACAGCCAAAGCAAAAAAGACCAGCTGCTTCTAGATCACAAGCATCAGCGGAAAAAACACGTCTTGTTGGAGAGAATATAATTGAACTCATCTGGCAAGTAGTAGCTTTCCTCAAAACTACATGCATCTGTTTAGAGTGGATGAAAATGTATGACGAGGTCAGTACATACGCAAAGTGAAACAAATGTAAAGTGCTTTAGTAAATGTAAGTCTTCATCAATGACATTTTCAATTTACTCCATCTTAACAATCTGCCCATATTTGTAATCACACTACAAGTGATAAGCTACACAGCTTCCCAACCAGTCTGTGAGCGCACAGCTAAAACAGAAATGCTCTGCAAAAATGCGTAAAGAATCCACACTTGACAGAGATGTTCCGAAACACTCGAGCTGTCAGGAAAACAACGTCCTTATCCAAGAACGTCCTACGATCTAAACGAAACAGTTCTTCACCAGTCTCAGTATATCTCAGCACTATATTGCCATATACCCAATACCAGCACGACCAACCACATACAATCAGCAAAATAAAAGCAGAGCTGGTTTTCAGTAAACAAAAGTCACTGCATGACGTCACTCAATGTCCTTCTCAAAAGCAAAAATTACAATCAGGGTCCAAAACACTCACCAAACAGCACATGCTCATAACATTGATTTTAATTGTAGTAAATAAAACTTTTCAGTTGGCTGATGATTATATAAGGAACTCAACATAAAACCGGACTTATATCACACTGTAGAAACGTTACGTTAATCCGTGTTTATGTAAGTGATGTGTGTAATTCACATTAATGACACAAAACTGTTCACTAGAAACATCTACTAGAAACTCCACATGTAAACACACTGGTGGAATAATTCATATTATAGCATCAAACACAAACAAACTCATCTGCAAATAAAATGAATAGACGGCTAAATAATCCACCTTTCATTGAGATAAAATACTTTTTTTTTTTAAAAACAATGCAAACTACAGCAAACATTTCTGCCCTGCAAACTGACACAACTCACTCACTATTGGCAGGTGTGCCATTAGAAAGTGTGGAGGAGGCAAAAGTAGAGAGTGAAGTGAGAAAACAACACATCAGATAATCAGTTAACATTAAAACACGCTGTATGCGTCTCATAGCTTTAGTGAAATCCACCTTGAGAAGAACTGACAGGACACGAGACGCTACACAACCAGAGATCATTGCTTGCTTTCTTAATAAAGAAGAGGAAAACTGCTCAGTCCTGCTACAGTGTGTTACTGACTGCAGCCCATCAGTGTTCACTGAAGACTGTTTGAACAATCACGTCTCCTGTATCCTAGTGTTGGAAACAGAGGAATAATGGTGTGAATTAAAACAGCTGTTGTGTTCTGAATCACCTCCAGCACCATCAGCCTGTCTCAGGTGTGAACACAGAGCTCAGAATACATACAGACCCTTCTAAAGTCAATACTGCTGGTCGGGACAGTCAAACAAACAGAGCACCACAGTGTTCACATTCCTGGGGGAAGCACACTACAAATGAAACACTTATGAGAACACGTATTCAAACCGTGGAAGAAAAAAACACTTCAGTACAACATACAGGACCATGCGTGTCGTGCAGACGCGTACTGGCACACGAGTGACCTTACAGATCATGTTAATGAAAAAATTACACTGTGAAAATCTTATTTCATTCAGTTAGTTGTTAAATCTCAATTTAACTACAGTTTCTGACATTGCAACATTAGCACAAAACCATCTCAAAACAGTTCCCTGAAACACCTCAACACTAAATAAACAAACAAACACTGAAAAGTGTGTAAAACTAAAGTGTGCACTTGGTTTGTGATGCACAGCATTGGTTTCTGTAGAGTATCTGTAGCTGCTGGGCACCACATGACTCTATCAGAGCAGATAGAGATCTTAGAGGAAGTGCTAAACACTCTATGTGAACTAAGTTTGGGCTAGAAACAGTGACGTCACAGACTGTAATCCCTCATCTCTCTCTGCACACTTGCCTTTGGGAGGAACTGCCAGAGGGAAAAAACTTGAAAGCTAAAGAGTGTGAAGGAGGGAGAGTGTGAGAACGAGCGAGAGAGCCTGTGTGTGTGTACGTGTGTGTGTGTGTGAAAGAGAGAGAAAAAAAAATCATGCAAAGAGGAAAAAACATCTTTGAAGCTCTACAGCAGAGTCACATTTATCTGGTGTCTTACCTGCACAGAGCTGATGAGATGGGACGGTGAAATGAGGATAGTCAAAGGGGAGGAGGGTCCAGGCGGGCTGATTCCACTGCTGACGGGAGGTCCAGGAGGGAGGAGGAAGGATGGAGTGACAGGGAGCAGGGAGATGGGGAGGCCAGAGGGGGATTTCAAGCACTAGTCCTTTTTTCCCTCGTTACCCCTCTGGCACAGAGGCAGACACCAGTACCTGCAGCCACTCAAATAACACGAGAGAAAGAGTCTCCACATCTACACACGCTCCGGCACAGGGAGGAGAGAGAGAGCAAGCCCCTCCCACTCCTTCTCAGGAGCCAATCGAGCGGAGGCATCGCCAGCAACAAATAGGAAAGCAGAGAGCCAGTGTCATGCCCTAGCCAATAAATGCAATTGCTCATATGCAGTTGGAACAATTAGTCAGAGAGCAGCATGGAGGACCTGTGCTGAAGGACAGATAAATGGGCACACTTACCCAGTAAGTGTGATTTAAGAGCTCCACCGACATTAGTGTAATTAGATTGTGAAGCGTTTAACCTAGCAGAATAACTCGCAGGCTCCACTGCAGAACTGGCAGAGGCACAGGCTACACCACAAGAGCTGCGATGAAGTTAAGCATGCAGAAATGATTCCTATACAGGAAGAAAAGTGAGGAAAAACTGCCACAATGATCAATGCACACAATTATCACTCTGTTTGTCTGCATACAGCCAAAACCAGAGATCCAAAAACTGAGTTCATTTCATAAAGACTGTTTTCCTGTCTCTGGCTGAGGTCTTGGCTTGCTAAATGAACAACAGCAACTGTTATAATATGACAGTTAGAATGATCAATGAAAAGCTCTTACATTTAGCTCACGATACAGAACACGTTATCAGTACGCATGCTTTTCTGCCATTCAAACCTGTGATCTCGCTCCTGTTCTTGCTCTACTGGTGGACCTGCAGGATCACAGACATGAACATGATCTAATGTAATAATGTCTCATTACATCTCACAGAGAGGAGTTCTGTGTGCTCTCAGTATGACGGGTGGATGTACCTTACAGAGGCCTGTCCATGAGCTCAGAGTGGAGAAACTTCTCTGAGCACCTGATTCCTCTGACGTCCAGCAGACGAGGGAATTATTTCAGGGTCGGGGCTCCTGAGATCTTCTCGGCTTCTGGGAAAAGGGCTCGCTTCTCTCGGTAACCCCTGCTGGCTGAGTGAACTTCATGCAGCTGAGAAATCGATGCACCTATTAATAGCAATGTGCATCAAAACATGAGCTCATATACACAGTGTGAGCAAGTAAACGTGATGATTCAGCAGAGTTCTGCTTCCTCCTGTATTCACACATGACCCTTCCTGCTAGCACATGTATCTCCCTGCCAGTATTTACAAGCAAACCGGTTTAAAGGGACTGATGTTTGGAGCTGACAGCAGCGGTGAAACACACTGCAGACTACGACGCGCTCCAGAGAGCCGGGCTTCCTCCGAGAGGACAGGACTGAGACGAGGCCCATAAAAAATGCATAAGCAACAGGAGGAGATGTCACATCAGATCTGTTTCCAGCTGCTGAGACATCAGTGTGTGAAGAGCTGTGAGACTGAAACCTACGAGTGAACTCAGGAGGAGAAAAGCACTTAACCTCCACCACTAAAGCTGCCAAAAACCACAATAACACTGCAATAACACTGATGCACAGGTGATTTAATGGCTCATGTATAGCCTGATGGATAATACTGTAAAACACTGTAAAAACAAACACTCATTTAGTCTGCTGATAGGCTGTCCTTACACACCCTGTCCTGCTGATTTACTTCCAGATGATTTCAAGTGACGGATCTGTTTCATTATAAACACATTTACAACAATGAGAGTGTGGCACACCACGCCTGCAGTTTTGATAAGCTAGCATCAATTATTCATTAATTCTGGAGCACAATCACGCTTTAAATGTCACACTTAGCAGGGAAGATGGGCCCCGCTTAGACACAAAGATTTATAATGTGTGACACTTTATAGGCGGGTGTCATTATATGAGGGTTTGATGTCTGTCTGAAATGCAGACGTCTACAAAACTGTCAATCAACAACTAATATCATAACAATACAATATAACAAGATAAACAATCACCAATAATGAATAAACACTGGCGCGGCCAGATAAAGAGTAACTGGTTACTGGCCTTTAGCTTTCTGCAATTGTTTCAATAAGAAATTAAGAGCTTCAATCTGATCCTGTTTTTTTGCTTTTTTTTCTAAAAGTAAATGATGTGAGATAAATCAGTTAAAATTTATTATTAAATTTATTATTAGTGTCTATTAAATACAGACACAAATGACAATACAAATGCATTATGCAGCATTAAGCATTTCAAACTATTATGAAGTAGCATGAAGCAGCATGCGTTCCTGTATTTCACTAAATCATTTACTAATAAGTGTTTTTGGATCCTGCAGCTGTGGTTTGGCAGCATTTAGAATCTCCACCATGCGCTAGCGTGGTGATTGCCATGCAATTATCTGAAGATTTCCTTCATTATAGTCCAACAATATGTCTATATTCTTCTTTACACATTTCTGAGGCTCAGGGCTATCGTATTTTCATGGCCATTTGTGTGGCGTCTAATTTAACCTTCATCTCATTGACAGCGTGTCTGATGGCAAACACAAAGCCAGGAGCCCCAGAGAGCCAATGAAGCAGCAGTATTAACCACCATCATGAAGCTTCTTCACAGTGACTCACAAAGACAGCATAAACACAGCACGTCTAACACACGCGCCTTTGCTTTCGCTACCAGTGTAATTAAAGCCAACATCTCGTCCTGCTCTCGTAGCATTACCGTCTGGAGACCATTTGGATGCACTTTGTTATTATTTATTTGCTGCTAAATATAGATTTTCTGTGGCAGTGCTAGAGATTGCAGTCACACTGATTTACATGGATACTGCCTCACTCAGCTGGGGAGCAACCAGCTCTTCTGAGCACATATGTGAGGTTTGACTTTGGGGACCCCATCTGATCCTCTTACCACCTTTTTGGGGGGTGTGCTGCACTAAGCTAAATTCTTTATTTAACAACTTGATTTAAGATGCCATGCAGTTTCAGACTGGAAGTAAAAACAAACATACATAATATTTTGATATGCAAAATCTATGCATAAGATTTTGTACTGATCACACTTGAATTTAAGACTGATCAGAGCCTGAAATTACTTCAATCTTGTTGTCTCACTAGTGAATGTTTCTCAGAAATGGTTTGATTTTGAAACTTAACTTTTGTATAGACACAAACCTTAAAGTCTTGCCTACAAAGATATTAAATATTACAGCCACTATATGGGGTGACAATGGAACCTGCCATTAAACAGCAACCAAAAAGAGGTAACGTACAACAACATAAAACCAATGTTTAGCCAGCAAATGTCTTAACTATTTAAATACTTGAGTTTAAACAATTAAAACAAATTACATACGGCATTTGTGAAAAATACTAGTAGAACAGTGAAACTGTTCTATATACACTGTGAACATGGCAAACCCGGGTTCAAATGAAGGTATGCAGTAATTCCATTATTCCAAATCCATCTGAACGTTCAGGTGTAACACAGGTGTGTTCATTCACCTGAGCAGCTAGACAGCTGTGTGTGCTGCACGTGTCATGTGCTGCATACTGCAATCCCCTGCATATACTGCAACCCCCTGCACATGGACCCAAGATGAAAAACTTTACTTGAGTGTTTCAGGCACAAATCATAAAAAAATGAAAACGTACACATCCATTATCCTGCTGAACTCCTGCAGTGTTGAAGTCTACTGCGTTTGAAATCACATTTCATACAATTATGCTGTTTTTACTTAGTAAAAAAAGGTTACTTTTTCTTCATAATCATGAAATAACAGCGAGGTAGTCGAACATAGTTCATGAATATATTTAGCTAGTTTAATAATTCGTTTTAATTTTGTATACTCTAACTTTCCTAATGCTTATTTTAACACAGGGTCAGTTGTCAGGTCTTGCCTGAGGAGGATCTTTAAGTCTTGAGATACAAAAGAGGGCCTCCTCACCAGCACCTGTCAGCAGTCTCTGATTTGTGCCTCGAGGGTCTTTCAAGGCCATCTCGCTAAATCCTATTGTAAAACCCTTCAGGCGGACACAGTCAGTGCAATAGACACTGAAGAGGGAGGGCTTGCGATGTCATCATAGGGGCATGCGGTGCAAGTTAGAGACATGCATGAATCAGGACTTTAGGCCTCTCTGCCATAAGCGCAACGCAGGCATTTGAATGAGAGCTGTTTAATGCTTTAACAGTACGTAGCAGATCAGCACAGTTTACACAGTTTAAGGTTACAAGCACTGAAGAGCACTTACACTCATCAACTGTGACTTTGGAAGCAGCAGAGGCAAAGAATGAAACTGAAATGAATCTTAACCGTAACATTCACCCAAAAATGACAATATTTATCATCGTTTACTCACTTTCATGTCTTTCCTAAACTGCATGCTGTTATTTTTTTCTGTGAAACAAGGTGTTTTGAAGAATCTTTTAAAAGGTCAAAGGTTCAACAAAATTCAACATTTACAATACATTTGCTTTAGAGGAAACATGTACCTTTATTTTCAGTAATCAAACAATCCAAAGAACAGTGTTTACAGTCAACACATTCATGATATGATTTGTGAATGATGTCCATAATAGTGTGCATGAATCAAGACTGTGTGTGCAACAACATGGTGGCAAATAAATTAATTATTTTTCAGTGCCTCTGTGACATGGAACAGCACATATCGGTAACGATAATTAAACTAGAAGTCCACGTGGTTGTACTGAACACATCAGTAGCATTACAGTGGGTCAGGGGTCTGAACATATGGATTGATGAGTGTCTCCATGAAACACGGGTCTCTCTGAACACCGTCAGCAGCTGTTTCTTCAGTGAAAAACACCATATGCAACCAAAAGCTCTTTCTGCCTACAAATGAATTACGGGATATGTAACTGTTACCGAGTAACAGTGAGAAGCCCAAATGTTCTATTATTTTCTACATTGGTATTTATAATACAGCACATGCAGCTTCCCCTCTTTACTTATGTCAGCTTTATCAAAAATTCGGGAATCAACCAGAAGAGTAAAACATTAAACATGACATTATGAAGAATGTTCATATGAAATTTCACAATCACAATAGAATAAAAACACAAAAGTGATCCTATAAATGCAACAGAATTAATTACAATAATTTTGTTTTGTACAAACATCAACTGCAAAATTCAAGGCACTTCACCTGCTAAACTCTTAGTAGAGTGACTGTGTTTGTCCATTTCAGTCTGGCACTTTCATCTGTGTAACTATTAGAAAAAACATTCTATTTTGTTCCCATTTTAAATCATATTTTAGCTCTCTTCATTGCAAAATAAATATTTTCTAGTTAAAATTTAGTTTGCCTCCTTTGTAGCCAGCAAACCTTGGATGAAAATGGAAATAGTTTGGACAAATAAGTGGAAGTTTTACAAAAATGTTGCTAAAATTGGTCAACTACACCGATTAAAACATCTTAAAAAATAAAAACAGAACAACACAGACAAACCAAAAAATCATATACAAAAAACTTGTATGAAATATGAAAACAGTTACAAATACTGCCTCAGCTGGCCTCACCTCTCTGGTTTAACCTCCTGAAATCATGTGCCAATGCCCTGAGAAAGAGCAAACATCTCCACACCATCGACCCGCCTCTCTGGCATCACACTGAGGGAGAAGAGAACATACACGATGGCCAAATCTTCTTAAGGCAGACTCGCTTCTTTCATTTTTTCGTATTCTTTTATTCATTCATAGATTCAGGTGTCAGTTGGAGCGCATCTGAGCCTCTGTAAGCGGCTGTGTGGAGCTGACAGACAGATGGACACTTTACTTCTTGGACTGTGTCATATAGCTATTCTCCATGCACAGCACGATGTAGGAACTGGAGCAGCTGCTGGGCACCTGCTGGAGCAGCTGACCCGTCTGCAGGGATGAGGACAAGCCCATCACCGCGCGGTCTCCCGCTCTCCACGTCTCACAGTAGTTATCTGTCTGCCGGTGTCCCTTGCCGCTGGACCCGTGCCAAATCATCTTCTCTGGCCTGCAGAAGGCGGGAGGAACACTTGTTTTACATATAGATATATGTGTGTGTGTGTGTGCGCGCATTTCTAATCAAAAACAACTTTTAATTTTTTATGCTTTACTAAACAACAACACTGGATTTGCCAAATGTGTTTTGAGATTTTTCAGCGCGTCGTTTGAGGTATTTAGTAAACAGAATATCCGTAAGCAGTTGTCAAATAATTATCCAAATATACTATTATATATTATATACTATACACTGTATATATACACACTATATATTATATTATATATTGTTATTTCTGAGTCAAATAATTGGTACCTAATGAAACTAATGTCTGCATACATTAACTGCTATTTTTGTTGTAACTGCCAGTGTTGTAAAATTATACATTTTCCAGTACATTAAAAAAATATATTTTTCAGTATAATCAATTTCAGAATTATCCTCCTCTAAATATCTCATTAAACCAAAAACTGTACCTGCTTACATCATTCAAATACAGCAGTTATATTATTAGAAGAAACTGACAGGATGTTTCAGTTTAAAGGAGTCAAACGGATCAGGTGAAGGCACTGACACTTACCAGGCACTGTCCCTCAGCACATCTCTACCATCAAACGAGTAAATGGAGACATTGTCCTTCATTCTGCTCTCCGAGTCACTGAAGAGAGACTCCCAGCTCCTGAACAGCACTTGATCCTGCACACAGAGAGCAGATGAGGTCACTGCATGGTTGTGCAATGTAAATACATTCTTGAATATTGTGACTGATTACTGTAATAAACATCAACAGGGTGATGGGTGGAAGTCACACCTTGAGGTTAACAATCGGTAGCGTGTCTCGGTCTGATTTGCGGACGATGCTGTAGAGATCCTGAAGTTTGGAGGAAAGGAACGCTCGGAA
>JAZGTI010008121.1:0-20593 GCA_036877585.1 Botia kubotai | reverse complement strand
CTCGCGCGCACACACACTCGCGCGCACACACACTCGCGCGCACACACACTCGCGCGCACACACACTCGCGCGCACACACACTCGCGCGCACACACTCACTCACACACTCACTCACACACTCACTCACTCACACACTCACTCACACACTCACTCACACACTCACTCACACACTCACTCACACACACACTCACACTCACTCACTCATCTAAATTGGGACTTCTATTGTTTTCATACGCAGCTAATTCACACTTTCTGTCTAACAGAACACTTTCTGCATTTTTACCATTACAGATTCAGTATTTAGCAACTTGAAGAACAACAATGTGATCTACTGTACGCCGCTACACAGAGCTCATCCAATCATTTATCAGTATTCCTTTACTTCAAGTCTTAAAGGTACAGTAGCACAACAGCTTCTTTCATTCTAAAGGTCTGTGAGAGGGTGGAAAATGTTCCAGACAAAATGACAGAAGAAGTAGAGGATAAGGAACTGCAGCTCACTTGGGCCGACGGAAGATGTGTCCGTACTGTGTGCATGCGAGGCCGACGGTTGGGGTGTACACGATGGGCATGAGAGCTTCAATATCTTCCATCAGCACGCGGTAGAAGAGGCGCTCGTTCCTCTCCTGAATCCCCATCAGATAGATGTACCTGCTCACACCAACACAAACATTCTTAAAGATAAACACCTAAACGAATGAATATTTATCAATCAGTGCTGCCATCTGTAACCTCTGTCTCTCTACTGCCATCTCTGTCTGAAACATACAACTGCAGCTTACTTGTGGAGTTCATTTTTTTAAATTTTAAACAACTGCTGTAAGAACAAGATACAAACACTGCATCATCTACAGTAGCCACACATGTGATATAGTAGATATAGTAGATCATCTTTCTGCTTACAGACAGACATTTCCTGTGAAATACAACCCAACATCTCAAATTATATATCACTATTATAAACTTACTGTTGTGAACCGGGATAAGAATATTAAGGAGATCATGTTGAACATCGATCTGTCATGTACTTCATCAATAACTGATTTTTGTTCAGGTTACAGATTGCAGCTTTAAACTGATCCTATTCTGTGACTCTTCAAAACATGTACGTTCAGTATGATAGTGAGTGTACAAACTTCTGCAGAGGGTCAGACATCTTCTTTAGGTTCTTCTGGAAGCGCATGGCCTGTGTGTCTTGGGTCTCGATCTTCGGTGGTAACAGACCATGAATGCCCAAAATCTGCCGTTCCTTCAGAGTGAAGGCCATGCCCTGAGAGGAGACACAAGAAGCCAGATTTACACAGCTGAAGAAGACAATCAGAGAGTTTCACTGCTATGCAGTTGTTGATTCAGGAAGCACCAGTGTTTAATAGAATTAAAAACCCTAAACTCAAACACAGCATATGAGCAATAATACTTATGAAGTGAGTGAACTCACTTGGAAAGTGAGGTAACATGACAATGAAACTGTGGTGTGCACACACCCTTACAGAATGAATAATTCAGTCCATTTTCAATAATGCTAATATGACTCACTGATGCGTTCTTGTTTGTATCCAAGTAAATATTTACTAAAAACAAAACATCTCGTCATGATTTTATCTTAAGCTGTATTTCGTGTGACACTAATTCTCTTTGTTGTTAGATAAAAACTGTGTTGCTTTAAAAACAGGGCTTTATTTTATCCATCTGGGTTTCATTGGGTTGTGAAAAGTGCTAAAGAGTGATAAAGAAACATTAAAAGAACGTTTGTCTTTCGTAATATAAGTACATGAGGTCAGTGCTGACTCAATGTCAGCTTTAATAGAACTTTATGCTGTTGGCTACTTTTGTTAAAAACAGATTTGTAGCAAACAATTCTTTCTTATGGCTTATAACTAACAGCTTGCCAAGCAAAGTTTCAGTGTAACTACCCCAACACTGCAATGCATGATGGGAAAAAAACAGGGCCATTGAAACAAAAACAGAGAGAGAGAGAGAGAGAGAGAGATAGATAGATAGATAGATAGATAGATAGATAGATAGAGAGAGAGATAGAGAGAGAGAGAGAGAGAGAGAGAGAGAGTATCCGGTGTAACCTTGTTGGTGCGTGGGTTCAGCATTAGAGGTTTTCCTTTCTCCTTCGTGTGAACCCATCGACACACACTCACACTCGACCTCACACTGCTGCTCAGTCTGGACAGCATGACCGCACACACACCTGCAAGACAAAATACACACAAACACAAGCTGTTAATCAGTTAGTCTTAATATTGAGAATTAATATGCAATAACTTACTAAATGATGAGGTATGCACACAAACACTCTCTCAATGAGGTATGCAATATTCACACACACTCACACAAGCACACTCACACAAGCACACTCACACAAGCACACTCACACAAGCACACTCACACAAGCACACTCACACAAGCACACTCACACAAACACACTGAATCAGGACAAAGTAATGCTGGGGATTAAGTCAGCATTTACCAGCTAAATGATATTAAGTCTAAATCTTTGGTATTCTGGATCCTCGAATACAATCACAAAGTATCACAGTAATAATAACATACATTTTGATTTGCATTCTTTGAAGGATAAACAACAGTGTCAGTTAAGTCTTAGATTTTGTTTTTCCGTCTATTAAATCCTGTATTACTTGTTTATTTTTTCCTGATAAAAGAACGTATCTTTAAACAAATTCAAACCAGAATGTTTGAAGAAAATCTGAAAATATTGCCTTGAAGGAACTGTAACAAGACCAAACAGAAACCATGAAGAGAAACCACCAAAACTGCCTTAAATGTCAATGTTATGAAGACTGAAGATTCAATTCTCAACAACAAAACACCAGAACCAGACCGAGTTCTCGTGACTGCTGCTCTATGAGCACACGTCAGCTCTGAGGGCATCTGCTTTGGCTTCACATACAGGAAGTAAAACCAGTCCCTTCCACAAGAAACACATTACCAGCCACTCCTGCTTTCCCAGTTTATTATACTTCACCTGTATCATTAAAGTCAAAGGGCACAACAGATCAGTAACCACACACACACACAATAACGTTTTTGCTACTTAATGGAAACGTTAAGGAAACGTTCTTACAACCTGAAACTTAGCTGGGTGGTAGCTCATAAGTTGTGCTTTTCAGGGTTTAAACCTGCCAATTTTAATAGACCACTACATGTATTACGTGCACAGCGGTGATCGTTCAGAAATGATTCTTTCTGGGGATTCAAACCTGCAACCTTTTAGTTAGCAGCCCATCTTTAACCGGTACGCCAGTAAAACGATCTGTCTCTAAACCGTTAGTTCAAGCAACATAAACCCGAAGAGCAACAGGTATAGATCCAATATAGCGACAGTAACAAATAAGAAGCCCTTCAGCTAAACCACAAACTAATAAAACCATGAGAACACATGAGAAGCTGTCGCGCGTGCGTCTCATTCACACGCTCTCTAATGACATGACAGCCGATCTTCAGCTAAGCTAACGCAAAAACCTTCAGAAAGATGAATATAATCACTGCAGAGCTCACAGAAAGAGCCTAAATCAGCCTCAGTCCTCCCTTTACAGCGCTCCGAGCCCGTTAATCACACAAAGACGTGAATTTATCACTCATTAAACATGAACGTACAGACCTGTAACGTCCGCTTCCGATCGCCGCGAGCCGGGCTGTGCGCGCGAGCGACAGTCTCGAGCCACTCAACATTCTGACACACTCGCCATCAGCCAATCAGAGCACAGCGCTGGAATTTACCGTAAATATCATTCACAGGGCTGCTGTGAGTCTTATTTATATATCACTCATAGTCATAACATAACTTATAGCTTTAACGCAAGCCTCAATAAAGGCCTCTCTTTATTTTTAAGAGCGTGAGAATGAGAGAAGGAAAGCACAGGAACTTATCGTAAATCTGTTGTCTTCTACTTTTCCCCAGTTTAAATGTTTAAGTTTACAGTACAAAATGTTCTACACAGTTTGTTTTATAGACCAACAAGTAAACAAAGACTAAATATTGAATATTAAAGTTATCTATAATATTGTCAATCTATTTTTACGGACTGTATATACTGGTTGTGTATTTTAAATAATCTTAAAATGAAAGTAATTTGACACGCTTAACGTGTGACTCGAAAACTAATGAATACTTTAATACATCAATATTAAATCAAAAACTTGATTTATTCATTTAAAAACGAATCTTTTTGAACATTGTTTATTTTAGTGAAAATGTATCTAACTGGTTTTACATACATGAGTAAACACACAAGCACATGCGTAACACTCCTCGACCAGCAGGGAGCACTAAACCTCAGTGAACTTCAGTGAGATTAACACTAGTAAACTTCACTCAGTGGTTTAAGTATTCAAAGAGCGTCATTTCTTTCCCCAAACTAGTTAAGCGCAAACCACGCCCTCTACGCAAAAACCCCACCCCGGAGCCATGACTCCCGTCTCTGGCTCGATTTCATTGGTCAACTATATCACAGCGCTGATTGGCTACACAGCATTATGACAAACATTACTTTTTACAACGAATTAATTTTTAATTATTACAACTTAAATAAAACGGTGTACAAAATGAATAAAAATAGTGCTTTAAACTACATACAGACTATAAAACACGCTCACAGAGTAGTTTAACACTTGAGTAAAGCTACACTCATGTACTATACAGAACAAAAAACGGCAAACACAAAAAGTTTGAAAAAAAAAATATTTTTATTTATTATTAACTTATTATTATAATTTTTTGTATAGCAAACAATATGTGACCCTGGACCATAAAACCAGTCTTAAGTTCATGGGTATATCTGTAGCAATAGAAACACTGTAAGCTTAATTATTCAGCTTTCAGATGATGTATAAATCTCAATTTAAACAAATTGACCCTTATGACTGATTTTGTGGTGCAGGGTCACATATGACCTCCTTACCTGCAGTCCTAGCCCAGAATTCAAAAGACTTTAGGTGTGTTTGACTTGAAGTGGCAACAAAGTACTGCGAGAATGATTCAAAAGTCTAGAATTCATAAATAATACTTTGTTTGCATTACCTCGTTTACTAATTTACCATTTTTAAACATTCAGAATTAACAAAATAAACCCCCTCCACACACCCAAACCATACAACTATTTCTAAACTTATTCTCAAGTGACCGCGTAACCGGATTGACCAATGAAATCGAGCCAGAGACATGAGTCATGGCTGCGGGGTGTGGTTTTCGCATAGGGGGCGTGGTTTGCGCTAAACTGGTTTGAGAAAAGAAATGATGCATTCAAAGAGCTTACATGAATATTAACCGGTTTACAAGTGTTACTTAGCAACCTCCAGCAGCCACTCACAACAGCCTGGCATTGTGGCAACTACATGTGCGTGGCCAAGCATCACCAGAAATCTATTCAGCTAACAATTGCAGGTTGTAAGAACGTTTCCCTAATGTTTCTATTAGGTAATTGAAACGTTAAAAACGTTATTTTGATAACTTTAAGAGAACATTAGCCAATGCTCTGTTAACATTCTCTGTTCTGCCCCATTTACTAAAGAGCATCTAAATGATGAAGAGATCTCATATCCAAAATGATCTGCTCTTAATCTGTATTATATAATCTCATATGATGTTATTGAACGTAAGGTCTCATGAGGACTGTAAGCTGTAAAGGAAACTGGATTTCACAGCATGGGAGAGGCGCAGTAGACTGAGCTCCACCTGTGCACATGGGCTTGTCTAACTGTAATTCAAGTCTTCACTGAATCTGCAGAACACCACAGGGTACAAGCAGGAGCTGTCCCGGGTGTCTGTTTACACCTGCTAATAATACTAATAATACAGCTCATTGACGACCGGCCTCACCTTAGTGACACAGTGTCTAAAATCTTAAATATTTCTTTGAAATTGTTTCCATTAGCCCAGTTTTGGGTGGTTTGCCTGGTATTTCTGGCCTCCCTTATACAAAAGCCGGTTTCTCTTACACATATGTTTTCTCAAACCATTAATAATCTGGCTAGAGAGGAACACAAATATTCTGAGAATGTTTTTTATTCTATTCATGTAAATAAATATCACATATCACATAAACAGCTTTTAATTATGAAAATAGACACACACACTTAAAGTGCAGGAAAGAAATTTGCTTTGTTAATAAATAGGTACAAACAATAAATATACATAATAATATTTTATGTGCAATATATCAGCAGTGCCAGTGAGATCTCTGTGTGCTCTAGTGCTGTTAAACCTGAAACACAAAACAATTTATCATGAGTTACAGACATAGATCGCTGTGTGTCTGTGTGTGTGTCTGTGTGTGTGTCTGTGTGTGTGTCTGTGTGTGTGTGTGTGTGTGTGTGTCACCTCTTCCTCTTTACACCATTATGTTCTTTTTCTCCAGTTTCTCTCTCTCATTAGCAGAAGTCAGGAACGCCGCCTGAAAGCGGTGATGAGTTCTATAACTGAAAACAGCACCATTTACACACTCATACACTGTATTGTGTGTGGACATATATGAGAAACATCTGTACAAATGTATCTATTCATGGTTTGCATGATCTAAATCATATAGGCTAATGTGTAAAATTGTTCCTGCATATGAATTTCTACAAAACTAAAATGATAACTGAGCACACAGCACACAGTAAAATGTCAAGCGGGCAACAACAGCCCAGCACTGCTGTAACCCTGTGAAGACTGAGACAATACTGTGTGGAATATAGAGAATGTTTTGATTGGTTGAACACACACTGATCACAATTCTCAGACTTCCATCTGTTTCACTTTCATTGTTTTGAAGATTTTCCTTTTATTTTAAAATGTAAAAAATATTCATACTAAAGGATAAGTACGTGTGTCCAAACTTTTGACTGGTAGTGTGTATATTTATGCTGTACACAATAGATGCCTATTAGATCCAGACAAAGAATGAGGCATTGTGTTCTTGTGTGTAAGATGAATAAGGTGTGTGTGTTTCACACACTGGATGTCATGCTGTACTCACTGCACACAGATCATGAGTAAGATGGCCAGACAGCTGATGACTGACAGCACAACAGCCATGATGATGAGAGCTGTGTGGGCAGTGTCAGCTCCGCTGTTGTCCGGCTCACCTGATGTTTGAAGCAGCTGGATCCCACAGCGCTCACCATCATAACCTCTTCTACATCTAAACAATCCACATGAAGAACCAATCAGAGACGCAGTACATTTTGCCACAAGTGGCGCCCTGTTGCGGTCATTGTAGTTCACATCATTTGCCATAATAAATTAAATATGAATGTGAAAATTCATGTTGCCTGGTGAAATAGAGCTATCTGCTTAGTCTTAATTAAAAAGCAGTGAGCAGCGCTTTAAACAATACTCGATATTGTTGTGTAAAAAGCAAACAGTATGTTTCACAGCCTGTCTTGCACCTGACGTGAAAGTGAAGCATTATATAAATGTTTCAGAATCTGTCATGATCCCTTGGAATGTTAATTTAACGCTCTTTTAACAAGACAGTTCATGAGACAGAATAAACGCAGTCACCAAGCAGAAATGCCTAAAGAATGAAAGAATGACTGTACAGTTTCCTACACTCTCCTCGTCTATCACTGGTCTAATAAACAGGCCCCGCCCCAGATGTGTGTCATAGGTTAGGTCAGCGCTGTTTGGTAATTCTGTTAGTAATGCAGTCAACACACACCTCACCTCAGATATTTAACAGAACCAGACAACTCAATGGGACAGATTATGTTTATCTCACTGACTTTAAAATATGTTCCACAATATAGATTGTATTATATATGTGTTTTACTTTTATTTTAAAAACAGCTTCAGGTTAGTTATAAACACACATTTTTATAGAGGCAAAAGTTACGAGCTGCAGATTTAAAGTTACTTTTAACTAAACACAGCTGCTTGAAATGATTTTTGTACATAAATCTGACTTTATTTTATGAATCTACTGAGCTCAGTGATATGTATACAGTGTTTGGATGTATTTGATGCATCACTCACATGCAGACCGGCTCTCTCAGGTCATGCAGGTACGTGCAGTGGCCGTGGATGCAGTAGTCCAGGTGAGAGGTCAAGCAGGGGTCAGCCGTGGTGCTGTGACTCTTGTGTGTGAAGGATGTGTGATTTGGCTGAACAGGGGTGATATTTTTATTCTTCTTTCTTCCTTTGTTCTTTTTGCGCCCTAAGCGTCTGTGATTCCTCTCCTCATCTTTACTGACCTGATGTACTGAGTAACAACAGCAAACATGAGCAACTTTAGCGTGTGTAATCATGTGTAATCATCAATAATCATTAATAATCATTAATAATCATGCTTCCTGAAAGGTAGACATCTGTTGATGGTCTGAAGTACCTTTAAGCAAAGCTGAGTCACTGAACATCTCTGATGGATCCTGATCGTCCTCAGACTCCAAATCTTCACCCACAGCGCTCTGAAGCCCCTCCCCTGACGATGACATCACAGTCACGTGATCCAGCGCAGACGCCTGCGCGGCAGCCATATTTATGAAGGCAACTGCACTGCAAACTTCACCCAAACCCAGACACACACAAGATCACAGGCCATTGTTACATCACAGCTGAAATGGGTGATAATATTGTGTGGAATGTTGAGCCGTATTTAGTTCTAGCACAGTTAGCATTAAATAAGTTTTCTTTATTGTATCATAATGACAATTTAACCCCAATTAACAGAAATAAAGAGATGGTAATCTTCTAATATTGTGGTTGTTGTTGAGTCATACTGTAAACACCCCATGTATTTTGTACTCAGTAGCCTAGCTACAGTGTTTGTGTGTTTGAGAGAGAGAACGAGAGTGAAAAGCTAAAAGAAAGAGCGAGTGGAAAGATGATGTGCATATTAACGCAGCACCTGTCGCATGTACAATACAAAATCAGTCTTTTATCAGAGACTTCTTTTGCTGTATATTACTGCACAGCACACTACACTTCAAAATCAAGCAAACTTTGGATCCTGCACCAGTCATGAGCAGCAGGACATGCCCTTCCTCTTCTGTTATGAATAATTAAGTTATATTTATTTAATCAATTTTATTGATAAAATTAAAATTTTAAATATACTATCTTTGCTAAGTATACAATACTAGTTTTGTGTTTTATGTTTTACACAATGACAATGATTAGTCACAGATTATCTCTGACCCAGGGCAGACCTATTTCATTCCGTTAAATACAGTAAACGTAATCGTTTTTTCTCCTATTGGACTTTAATTGTAATTATCGCCCAAAGAAGTATTCAGATACATTACACTTACAACATGAATGCAGTTTCCTTAAGAAACTCAACAGTGGCAAACACAAGCTAGTGTTGCATGTATAAAGCACTTAAAGTATGTATAAAGCGTGTAAGTGTAAGCGTGTAAGTATAGTCTGGCAACAAAAAGTTCAATGACATTGAGACATAAAGTCGATAAAGTACACAAATGATTTTATTACAGGTGTAAATCTGTGACTTCTGCTGTCTGTGTGTGTCTGCATACAGTTAAGTACAGTATGTCTGAACACTGGTATAGTGATACCTCTGATCTGTGCCACACACTGGAGTTCTACAGAAATTCCATTCCTAGAAACATGCTCACACCTACGATTGTGTGTCGGGATTGACCTTTCTAACGTTAGCGCGCATATTTCAGAGAGCTAAATATATATTTAACGCGGCAGTGTGACGCCCTTATCCTCTCTCCTTTGCACTGAACAATAAGCGTTTTATGACGTTGTACGTGACATTGCGGAGTTCTCACCTACACCTATTTGAAAGGGAAAAGTCTGAGTTTACAGCTATTTACAGACATGTTACTACAAGCCAACGCAATCTTCCAAAGCCCTGCCTGTCTGAAAACACAAACACAAAAGCCGCATTCAACGAGAGTTTGAGAATTACAGTTGCACTTTACACCAGAGTATTAACAGAGTGGAAGTCCACTGTTCTACAGTCTGCACCACTGTCTGTCTTTCAAGTAGAATAAAAAATACAATTATTAAATATTATGTACAGAATTTACACTCAGCATAGAAGGGAAAACATTTGAGGGTTCTCACAGTTTTTGACCAATGAATTCCCATCACTTTTCCAAGTTTTTCCTTGTTTTTCATTATTAACGGATCAGGATTTTTAAAATAGTTTCATAGAGATTCCACTAAAAATACTTCTATGCAATTACAATTTTTCTTTTAAAACATTTTAAAGAAAATTATTTCATGACTGTTTAGAATTTTGTTCATTTCCAGTTCTGATAATGACAGTCTTACACATCACCTGCTATTTGCAGGGTTTCCATGACCATATTATAAACCCTGAGGATGAGAAATGAAAAAGGATGTAAGACCGGGAGAGAAAAGGATGGAGAAAATCAAACTCACCAACACAGAGCAGCAGAGAGGAGAGGAGGTGCAGATTCATGGCAGCTGACAGGAGTTCCGTGTTGAGTTTCTGTTTGTCCTGTACATACCGTCCAGGAGGAGCTTTTATAGGCGAGGATTCCCTTTACGAAGAGACTAAGTGTGTGTGTAAATGTGTGTGTGTGTTAGTGTGTGTGTGTTTACTTAATTATATATTGGGGACAAATCCGTGCCCAAAACCTGAGACATCTGAGCAAAACCTCCTTTTGGGGACGTCCTCATTTGTAAAAACTTTATAAAATATAGTAAATAAAGTTTTTTGTAATTGTAAAAATGCAGAAAGTTCTGTTAGGGTTTAAAATCAATATAAGTCTATGAAATGTCCCCATTAGATAAGTAAACGTGTGTGTGTGTGTTTGCGGGCATCTTTTGTGAGGTAAATGATTAATGAGATTGTCTCCTGAATTAGTCTTTCATGTACAAGTCATTATTTGTTCTTCATTTTCCATGTCACGTCACTGAATGATGTTTTATAAATGCTCTCTGTTTATCATGCGCTGCTGTGGAGATGAGACTGTAATATTACACTGGAGGATTCCTCAGGGTTGCTGTTTTAATGGGGAATTGCGATGTCTGTACGTGGCCTTTGTTAAATTGTGGTTTCAGATTTTGTAAAAGGGAGTCGTTTCAATTAAATTTGGCCTTTACATTTTTGGAATATTTAAAACAAATTATGAGATGCATCATGTCTGGTGAAAGAAAGAATGAAAAGAATTAAATTGTTGGAGAAGAAAAAAATGAATAGATAATGAAGGAAGCCAAAATACCCACAGCACACTCACACACACATTCATTAGAAGTAGCTAGCAGGAATTTGTGTGTGCATGGTTGCATGGGTCATTAGTTTGAGTATTCTTCCAGTAAAGACACTGCTAAACGAGGTACGGTAGCTGCAGAAACAACCCGTTGCTCTTAAATGACCATGTAGAAGTGTGTCTGTGCATCTTGAGTTTAGTTTCAGCTGTCTGCTCTGCAGCATGCCCCTTACATCAGCATGTTAATAGCTTCCTGAAGAGCGCAGAAAGAAGAGAACCGCAGCTAATGACCCAGAACCCTAACTTAAACAGCCCATTAGATGCATTTAAATAACATTCAAAGACATTTAGAGGAACCTGTGCATAGCTTCCGTCTTCTGCTGTGAATTTTAATGTCAACTTTTTACTTATATTACTGTCTTTACAACTTCTGTATCATTAGAACAATTAACGTTTCAAAATCATGTTTGTATTTGGATCAATTATAAGATGGCTTCAATTTTAAAGATTAAACCAATTTTAAACCAAATTGGTTGCGCGGGTCATTTCAACTTTTTTTTCATTTCAAATATTTTACTCGACTGCTGCAGAGTTGTTGTAACTGTTTGTTGCAATTGTTTTTTTGTTGAGATAAAGTAATATAAGAACTTGTTGTCATGACTTAATGACCACATCGTTTCAACAGTTACGTAACATTTTGGCAAGTTAAATGTGCTTTTATGTCTTAAACATATAAAGTAAACATGGTTTCTATGTGAAAACCTGTAACAGGTAAAAATGAACAGTCGTACAGTAATTATGAACAGTACACCTACATACTGTTCTAAGGCAGCTCCGTCAAACTTCTCCGAAATGTAAACCAACTTGTTGGTGCACCTCACTGTTATGTGTGGCCCTGTTAGGTGACACAAAGTCCAGAGGATTAGAGCACCCACGTCCCACACAGAACAAAATTACTGGAAAAAATGACTGCAGATCTTTCTGATTTCACTTGTAATTAAATAACTGAGGTTACAAGAGTGCAACAGGATGGTAACAATATTTAAATAAAACAGGAGTGGATATCAGTGTTTTGTACTTACAGAACATGAAGCAGTTTCATTGTGGAGCAAAACCCATCTGACCTTTTCAGTTATTATGTTTTTAAACATTTATTTTTGTTTGTTGTTCTTTCAACAGTTTAGAAACACTATGTATATACTTACAGTTATGAAGCTGTTAGTTAAGTTTATGTATGTTTAGAGAACTCTAGAGAAAACACACATTATTTGGACTTTTAACCTTATAGTCAGTAAATAAGATTTAACTTTAATTCAAGTCAATAAAACCCTTGTAACAACTAGCCACGCCTCCAAAACCATTGTTTTCTTATGTAATGCTATTGGCATATTACATCTCAGGCATATCCTTAAAACACAGTTTTTGAAAAAATAGCTTTCCATTCATAAAATTACTAAACAGGAGTGTTGTCATGTAAACTATCATTGTCATTAAAAGGACATCCCAATTAAATGTATAATTAATTAAGAGTCATAAAATTAACTCTAGTAAATATGACATTTTGCGGAAACTATGGTTACCATGGTGAATGTTTGCGTAAGGGCAGCTCAGAATTTCAGTCGCTTGTGACAGCTCGGATGGCGCATGCGCACTGTGACTTTTCCGCATCGGGCTCCTTCATGCTTCCTCATTGACAGCGCCTAGAGGAAGAAAACAGCAGTCCCGCGTATTTATTTGTACTCTTTCTCTAATAATACCGCAGTTACATACAAGTAACATTTTATAAACGCGAAAGATTCTTTTGAACGTCTTTGGAAAGTTCAGCAATGTCAAAACCTCCCCCCAAACCAGCAAAACCAGGTGAGAGCCGTGCGTGCGTGTAGGGAAAGCTTCGACAAACTTTGGCAGCTAAGTATGTATTGATTCATACGATTTTGCGCCGCCTGCATGTCGGATCGCAATAAAAACACGCTGATTTTCGATGCCATCGACTGTAGTTTATTTAAGAGCACGTACTGCATCCAGCTGAACTTTCTGTTGCGCGTGCACGTTTGCGTTTGTCCAGCGCAGCGCAACTCTGCGCTCGTGCGTGTTTAACCCGCGTTAAACAATATATTAACCCAAGACTTTTAGACAACATGAAAGAATGTTTGAAACAGACTGGCTAAAATAGCCGGATCTAGAAGAGGATTATATCTCAAGGCAGCTATTGATTGTGTATCAAAACCTAGCGAGCTTCCAGCCTAGACAGGAATCTTGGTCAACATTGACGCACAGCATTTTTGAGCAAGTAGGCAGCTCATCGGTCTTTTGAAACAGCGAAGTTCACCCAGCTTTGGTTACTTCCCCTTATGAAAGAGGAGCTCCACTATGTTTGGTGTGCAAAGTAACACGTGCCAGTTTTGGTCTAGTGGTTGTGCTGATTGATATAAACGGTTTTGCTATAGACGGTATCTACTTGGTTTGTTATATTCGGGATGTGAGCCCTCATGCAAACTTTCCACTGTCAAATGTCCCAAAAACTAAAGTTAGGAAAATAGGAAGTTTGGGAGGGGCAGGTTGTGTCCTGCATGGCAGCGATCCAAGACTTTGTTTTCAGAAGCCACGTGGAAATGCCTTCGCATGCAGGAAATGTTCTTTGTAGCGCTTACAATGGTCTGTTTATTTATATATATATTGACGTCAGCGGTTGTGTGCAGACAGAGAGAGGCTCATTTCTGTGTCATGTGATTTGCATACATGTCAGCTAGTTTGCATAAAGATGGCCGATAGGTAAAGTTTTGTATTTTCCGATAGTCTTGTCTTTGTTTGTATGACCAGAACAGACGAGAGTCAAGACCGAGCCCGGAAAATGTATTAAAATGGTTCAGTTCTTATACATCTGTTGCATTTGCATGTTCTGTATATTGTCATTTTTAAGTACTCTTGTTTTCTGTGTGTTTAATCAGGTCAGGTTAAGGTGTACAGGGCTTTATTCACCTTTGACCCAAGAACGGTGAGTTTCATCCCCTGATTTTACCCCCTGTGGATTTATTTTTTGTTTGGATTGAGCTCATCTGTTTTCCTCTTTTTCAGCCTGATGAGCTGTACTTTGAGGAAGGAGATATTCTGTACATCTCTGATACTGTAAGTCTACTGTCTTTATCAGTGCTGATTGTAAGCGTGTAGGCTTCCTGTAGCTCATCTGGTGGGTTTAATCAGTGTATGTGCCCAGGAAGCACATATACTGATCAAATGTATGTCTTGAATGCGCTGGAAATCACTTTGGATAAAAGATTCTGCCAAATGCATGATTGTGACCAGGGAACACAGAGATAAGAGGCACTTTTATCATTGATCATTTGTTTTGTGATTTCGTTTTTGTGGTGATTGTTAGTTTTATTTTCAGAGTGACAGTAACTGGTGGAAGGGGACGTGTCGGGGAAGATCTGGTCTTATTCCCAGTAATTATGGTAAGTGAAGGCACATAACCAGCACAGTTTGCTTTAAAGGGACCCTTGACATCACCTTGTTCACAGCTAACAATTTTAGCATAGAGTTTTCCTAGCATTTCCATTAAGTAACAAAAATGTTTTTTAATGTTCTAGGAACGTTCAGAACGTCTAGTTTTTTAGACATTAAACGTTATAACATTAAACAAGTTCTACTAACGTTACTGCAAGAACATTTCTGATAACTTTAATAGAACTAAGAACGTTCCCTGTTAACTGAGTGAAGAGGAACCTGAAGCCATCACACCTTTCATCTTTCAGCACCTGAAAAGAATCGTGTCAAATGTTTTGAAAGGTGTATATAGTTGACTTTATTACTGTTTTATAATGGACCAAGTATATTAATACCTACAGTTTAAACATAATCATTAGAGATAATTAGTGGTGTTTTGTTAATCAATATTAGTATTGCCCATAATGGGTTTAGTTTACTAAAGAAAAATGGGGAAACACGGGGCTGCTAAGCAACCACCGAACCATCACCCAGAACTAATATTGAAAACAGTCATATAAATGAGTATTTTTCTCTGTTTGTGTTTCCTCAGTGGCTGAACAAGCAGAATCCATAGACAACCCCATGCATGAGGCAGCCAAGCGAGGTACTGAAAAATGTAATGCAGGATTAAATGTGTTCATTAGTGGTGCGATACCATTGAATGTTTTGTGTGTGGACGCAGGTAATCTGAGCTGGCTCAGAGAGTGTTTGGACAATAAGGTTGGGATCAACGGGCTGGACAAAGCAGGAAACACTGCCCTCTACTGGGCCTGTCACGGAGGACATAAAGGTACAGGATGTGCACACTGTTACAGAACTCGCAAAAATGGTAAATTATGTCTTCCATTCAGTCTACCAAAATATATCCGTGTAATATGGTAACCCATACCTGAAATGTGACTTCTGCATTTAACCCATCACTGGTGAGGAGTGAACACACAGCAGGAGCAGTACTGCTGTGCCCGGGGAGCAATCAGGGGTTTACAGTTAAAGAAGTAGAAGTGGCGGTGTGTTAGTAAATTAGTCAAGGAAATTAGTTCAGGGTTTGGTGTCTTGCTCAAGGGCACTTCAGTTGCTACCTGCCAGCACTGGAATCGAACCAGCAACCCTCTGATTACAAGCCCGACTCACTAACAAGTAGGCCACAACTGCTGCTAAATCAAAGAGTTAAGCTACATATTGAAATAAAACTCCTTCTTTGATTACTTTCTTGACTTTTGTTATATAAAGGGAATTTGGGAAAGACAATCAGTGCTGCCGCCCCTTGTGAAGAAGTGTCATTCTCACTTAATTTACTGTTGCCAAGATCACATGTGCAGTGGCGAAAACTGCAACACGTGTGAAAAAGTTTGAGGCGCATGGATCATGTATATAAATGTTATCTGATTATATATGATTGCTAGTATTTGTGAATTTGTGCTGTGACATACAGCTCAGAACATATAGGACATGTGGTACTTATATGGGGGGACAGGTTTGAGTCTGGCTTACTGTGTGTTTGGCTCTGTTTTTAGATGTGGTGGAGATTCTTCTAAGTCAGCCGAACTGTGAGCTTAACCAGCAGGTGCGTTACACTGTTTAAAGTGAAGTGTGTTTAACAAACCTCAGCACTTGAGTTGAGATGTATTTTATTGTATGTTTTTCTACGTATTTTATAATGGGTTAATATGCACAGACAAGCTCAGCTTGCACTATATATTTTCAGTATATTTAAAGGTGTTTATAAATTGGTCTAGTAAACATTAAATTATTAAAACTTAACTATGAAATCTATGAAATATTTAATGATCAATAATAAATATTGATGAATAAAGTAGCACTTGTCCTTGTGTTGTTTCTTCTACAGAATAAACTGGGAGACACTGCTCTACACGCTGCTTCCTGGAAGGGTTATGCAGACATAGTTGAGATGCTGCTCAATAAAAGTGAGTGAATCATTCTTTCCTCTTCCATGAATACGTTCTTCTTCTGAAACTATTGCAGGATAAAAATACTGATATTTTTTGAGGAATTGCTGTATCTAGGAACGAGTATCATAAGGACTTGGGAGTGTGTTCTGTTGGATGAATAAGCAAACATCCATAAGGCTCAAATGCATCGGCATGCATGCGTGATAGTATTCGCGTGTGAAGGTGCATTGATTTTTACCATGTATGTGTTTATATAGATGCCAGAATGGACATTGTGAACAATGAGAAGAAGACCGCGCTGGATATGGCCACCAACGCTCAGTGTGCATCTCTGCTGAAGAGGAAGCTAGGAGGAGGTGAGTCAAACTGTTTTCAGTTCAGTTCACGTGTTCCTGTGCGACAGTTTCACACATTTACCTCTCTGTCTCTGTGTGTTTGACAGTGGTTTTGCGCACACACAGTAATGCGGAGGAGTATTTGGACGATGAAGACTCGGACTAAATGAAAAGCAGCACTAATGAAGTCCCTCCTTAATGAATTCACTCCTACATTCACAACACCAAACATCACAATGTGTATAGACCAGATTGTTGCCTGTGAAACATGCATGGGGGAATATGAGAGTCAGTTACTGAATGTTTGTTTAAAACTTCTAATTCATTCCAGTTCATTGTAAAGATGTTGTAGGACTCACTAACTATAGAAACAATGGACAGCTGTTTATTTACATGTGCTGCTTCTCTTCCCAGAGCTGTATTTATTCTCATGAACTGTCTTATTGATTTTAAAGTGCCTTTTTAATAGGGAGAACAGCCAGAACCGCCTCAAAGCCCGGGCCTTGTGATTCCAGTACTTTTATGCTTGTGTGGGTCAGTGTTTGCGCAGCTGTGCATTTTAACTGTTTGATTTGTGTTTTGTGTGAGTGAAATGTTTGAGAATTGCTTGTGAGCTGCATGTCAATTCAACATGTTTCAGCTATGCTAATAAATCGGTAGCCTTTCCTGGCATCTAATCTTGAGATGTGATGCTTAAGCTTGGAGCTTGAATACAGTCATGTAGTATTTATTAGGTGCTTGATTTCAGCGCGCTGTACTGTGCTGTTAGTGATGGTTGCTAAGGTTAGCATCATTAATACCTGCCCACATTTTGGAGCTAATGTTTTTTTTTTTCAAAACCCAACGTTTATGTATTAAACCACATTGTGTGTGCCACAGGCCTTACCAATACCTTAAATTATACATTCATAAACGTACTAAAATTAATATAAAACATCTAAGCCACAAATAGGGCAAATTCGTAACCACATATTCGGGACCAACGCAGCTACATAGAAATTTACCATTGACAAACTTACCAGTGGACCTTAAATCTGAACATTACTGTTAATTTATTACCAATTTACCGTCGCAAGCTGCCTACAGTTGTTATTAATCACATTTGTACACGTTTTCAGAAATAGTGACATTTAAAGCGTCTCACCTCACAAGTTCGCGCCATTCCTGTCAGAATCGCGTGTGCGCGCGCTGCTGAGGTGAGGCGCGCGCTTCACAGATTAATGTCATTTAACGAGATTATTAAATCTCCGCAGATCTTGTGTTAACAAAACAAAGCTTTTGTTAAAACAACCCGTTTATGAAGAAGAAAAGTCTTCACCAGTGCACAGAACAGTTTTTTCTGCTGAATACACATTTTCTTGCCCTAAAGTAACTTTAACTGGAACTTCATTCTGTTTAGTGACCTTGTCATGTTTTGTTGATTCAATAAAAATTCATTTGTTGCTTCTCAGAGCTTAACTCGATGTAAAATGATTTTATTTAAAAAGGTTGCACCTTATCTCTTAGCAAGAGTTAAAGGTTCTGTACCACGCTGTTATTTTACTATTTCTGTGATGATAAACATTCAGGCAAAGATCATCAGTCTTGATATTATGTCTCATTCAGCTTTTCCTCTCTTATCCAACAAATGAGTAACAATAAATTTTTCCAGGACTGGGGTTAGGATTAACTGCAGAAAACAAGTGAAAGATGCACAAATCCATGATTAAGATCCTGGTGTTTATTTGTACAGTACATTTAGGCCCAGTGTTGTAAATACAATATGCATGTCATCAGTCATTTACCAATAAAACATGACATCACCCTGAAATAGAACATCTTTAAATTAATAAAAAGTAAAAAGGCACAATCTTTAAGTAAAACTTTGCTGTCAATTATTGTTCCTAAGACATCAGTATATTTAACTGCAAACAGCAGGAAATCAGATGAAAAAGGGTAAAAATTGCATATGTTTATATGCCTTTAAATGTACCCAACAGGCACATTGTAAAACATGTTCAAGCAGACCTCAGGGCTCAAACTGGTTTAAGGCTTTTCAAGAGAACAACGTGTATATGTTAAAATAACAGCAGAATTCGGAAGATTCTGTAGGTGAAACCTCAAAGGCAAAACAGGGATAAAAAGGTCAAATCCATCCAGCCAATCAGAATAACAGAATTCCCCAATGAAATGAAAAATAAGTGAAAATAAAAGCTGATTTTAAGTGATCAGAGAGAAATACATGCACAATCAAAACCAAGGCTGACCAAACTCTAAATACCAAATATAGAAATCTGTACAGAATAAGATCTTGACATTCTGATGAAACCAGCAGTTATTCACCAGTTATTGCACCTTCACAAACTTCTGATGGTGCGAAATGCGTCTTTTTCCAGAAAAAGCAGCATGAGAGATTAAACATTCTCCTGAAATGTGCATGTTTAAATTAAGCTCAGTGTGTAACAAATACAAAAATACATCTTGTTGATTTGTCTGATGCAGTCAGTATATCTAAAACAAACTAAAGAACAAATTTAGTCTTTCATAAAATCTGGATCCAGGGAACACATTCAAAAGGTGAAAAATTGTTGTTGCTTCCCTGAAGATCTACACTCGAGAGCTACACTAAATGAGCTTTGCAGCTTGGCACAGGATCTTGCTGGTGTAAAAGCACTCTATGACCACTAGAGGCCACTGTGAGAATTTTTAGCTCAACCCTCAGGACACTTGATTGGCTTGCTTGATTTTGGCGTGCGTGCACAAACACGTGCCTCAGTACTATCTAGTCTAGCTGAAGAGTTTGACAAAGCAGCTCTGGCAGTACGGTTTGTCATTCTGCTCTTTGAAAGTGCCTTTGTTCAGCTGTTTGAGGCAGAAAGCGCAGACAAAGTGCTCAGGGTGGAATTTCTTGCCCATGGCTGTGATACAGCGGCCGGTTATGGGCTTCTGACAGCCGGAGCAGAGCGATCCGCGCCGCTCATGGTAATGAGCCTCACAGTACGGCTGCCCTTCGTGATCAAAGAAACTGCCATTCACAAATGGAATGAAACATTCCTATAGGAAGAGAAAAAAGAATAAAGTTCATATATTAACTTTAATATACAGATAAATGAAGAAACAGACACATTAATACAACTTTTTACACACACTAACCCTGCACACAAAGCACTCAGGGTGCCAGAGGGAGTTGAGGGCAGAGATGTAGTTCTCCAGGATGGCTTGCGCACAGCCTCCACATTTGGGGGCAAACATGTTGAAGTAATCCTTCCTGCAGTACACCTTCCCCTCCTTCTCATGGAAACCTGCAGGAAACATCCCACAGAAAACTAATGTAACACAAGAAAAAGGAAACAGACAGAAAATAACAAGGGAAGCTTGAAGAGGTTCTGAAGTGTGGCTCTGCTCACCCTCCGCGCCAAAGAATGACCCGCACTGAGCACAGAAGAAATGTTCGGGGTGCCACGTCCTGTCTAACGCTGTCACCACTCTCTGCAAAGGAGGAGAGGGAAACATGTGGAATATCACACCAAAACACAGCTGATTCTCTTATATCATCTATCTCATGATATCATCTACCTCATTATATCATCTATCTCATTATATCATCTATCTCATTATATCATCTATGATCTATATCATCTATCTCATTATATCATCTATGATCTATATCATCTATCTCATTATATCATCTATGATCTATATCATCTATCTCATTATATCATC
>JAZGTI010008120.1:0-20595 GCA_036877585.1 Botia kubotai | reverse complement strand
CAGTAAGAACCTGCTGAATCACTGCTGCTCGATAAATTCCAATAGCATTCTGATACCGTCAGCAGAGAAGACCTCATTCTACCTCACCCCCATGTTATTGATCCACTTACAGAGATGGGCTAAACATTCAGGAATACAGACAAGGAACGACAGACTCATAGCTTGAATACAACATCTACTGTCAGAAGCAAAAAGCAAATTGCTAAAAAATTCCTATTTCTAAAAGCAAAACCGCAAAACATTTCTCAAGTAAGTCAAAGACATATTCATGCCTGTAGCACAAACACTGTGGGAAGGGTTACATGCTGAACTATGCAAAACTATGCTCAGAACATGTTTAAAAAAATAACAGAACAGGCATTTAGAAAGAAACGGGAAGGATGAAATACGTTTAAAAAAAACAAACAAACATGCCTTTGAGATGAAGTAACACTGCGCAAACCACATGGTGTTTAATCTCATTTGGCTGTTGTGAACCCAGAAACAGTTTCCTTTAAAACATTTAAAACATTAAAACGCAAGCTATGCAAAGAAAAAACTTGTTGTATGCAAACATGAGGTCATGACCTTCTTGTCATGCTTTGCTCAACCCTCTCACTTCTATCTCAGTCTCTTTAGACACAATGGCCACATTATGCCATAAATTGCAGGTGAAAGCTCTTAAATCAGGAAGTGATACAGGAAATGTAGCAGAAGTTCAGGCAGTATGTGTGACATTTATCTATGAGATAAGCAGAGTGTTCTGTATTTATACTTTACTGTGGGAGTGGCTGGCTCACACTTGAAGATCAAGAGTATTTATTAGTGTTATTATTATGTTATTAATGTTATTATGCTATTATTATGTTACAAGTATTCATACTAGCATCATTGGTGTAACAATGTTTCTCAGACAAAATGTAGAATAGCAAGTATAGATTTACAATATCCTCCATCATGACAACTACAATAACTTTCAACTACATAAAAGATTGTGGCTTTATAAGCCACAATCTTAATGGTGAATCTTAAATCATTACAGTGGAGAAACCCACTCGCTCAGCAATTACTAATAACTAATTTTGTCCATGTATGCTAACTGGTCAGTGAGGTGTCATTTACAATAGCTGCAGTGGTTTGGCTCACTGAAGCTTAATTATGTTCTTAAAGAACTGATGAAGACACAAATCTAAACTTCCCTGCTGTGATAATAATTTTCAAAGCAGCAGCATCTATGCAGCAGGATATTTTTAGAGCAAGCAGTGTGTCTGGTTGAACTGTCAAAGTACTTCAAATGACACACTGTACTTACAAATGTTTGTTTATCTTTCACATAACATTAGTAGAACAGACAAGAGTGTTAAATTTGTCAGAGCTATCAAGACTATTCAGATTCCTAATATTTGGACAATGGTGCTGAAGAGAACATGCAACTGAACTGCAAAAACACAATTTAGAAGCACCATCTTTGGGAATTTGCACACAATTATAGCAACAATTATATAAAATAACACCATGCGTTTTTCTTATAAATATAATTTCCTTATTTAACTAAACTTGTATAAGGTTTGTTGTCAAATGTCTAACATAAGCCACAAATTCAGAAGAGGCACCATTTAACATGAACACAGCCCTTACACCTGTTTGCCTGGGCTGAATGTTATACAGTTCTAGCAAAATAATCTGCATACATTTTAAACAAAGGTGACTATGCACAAATCTGTGTGTACATATGCATTTATTTGGAAAATATGCAAAATACAGAACCAAAGTACATATCTATTGCCGTAGTTAAACATTTATACCAGAAAAATTTTGTTCTATGACGACACACTTTCTCTGTATAGGCAAAAAGGAACTGACAGTTTCTATTTTGTTCCCTGCTGGAATAAAGCCAAATGTGTCTGCAAAACGTGTCTCCACGGCAAGTTTTTTTTTTTAACTTTCAAATATTTTAAATCCTTCTGATTCATGAAAATGTGCCTGCACATGTTTTGCACTGCCATGAAATCTACAGGTGCCTGTGTACACAAAAGACCTGCGTCCCACCTGGCTGGTGTAAAGCATCTTTACCCTCACACAAAATCCTTATTGCCTCTTGCTTGTCGTTGCTCCCAAACAACGTTTCTGGGGTCTTTGTGTTCTCTATTGTGCTTTTCAGAAAAGAGCAGCAGCAGGTGGCCCTGCGTTGAGACACCTGGTCCACCTGAACCATGTGGAGAATAAGGAAGCACTTTCCTTGTCATTTTCTTTAGCGTAGCTCTCTTTAATTTCACTCTCTTTTTCTGTGGTGTACAGAAATTAGGGAGAACAGAGCAGTGAAGGCCATCTGGAGGTAAACAGATGCTGAACGGAGATCTCGACCCCCTCCATTATCCAAAATTTAAATTTCTGTGAAATCTAAGTAACCTTGTGCATTCTGAGTGGTGAAAAAGAGGAGAACAAGGGTTTCTAACCACAGAGATCTCAAATATCCGCCTCAGAGGTGGCGCCTCTCCAGGGCGCCTGCGGTGGACAGACGTACGGCTGCCGTCTTTTGAGCTGAAAAGACCCTTCGCTCCCCAAATGACAGGCTTGTGCAGTCTCCACAAACATCAGAAAGCACATTGAGCAGCCACACCTGCTGCTATTTGTGTGATAAGAGGGCCGAGGGCGAAGGAGGATGGAGTGGATATGGATTTCAGCACAGGGCACCTGTTGTAAAGTTGTACAGCTGTAGAACTTTGTCAATCATTGGACATCTCAAACACAACAGCTGCACAGCCAGTGAATGACTTTCAAGTTTGTCTTCAAGTTTTAGTCATTGTAGAGGCTCCACATCGTTAGGTCTAATATTTAAGTCACTTTCAGACATACCTAAGTCTAAAGGTGAATACATATTTACTGAAAACAAGAAAGAAACAGAGTGAAGTTCAGAGAAAATGGTGGGTGGGGCATTAAAAATAAATATATATTACATATTTAGTTAGACGATAAACTATATATATATATATATATATATATATATATATTAGTAGTACTACTACTAATATAACTACTACTAAAGCTCAGTAATGAGTGATAGTTGAGTGAAATGAGTGAAAGCCTTAATAATCAGACATCCAGCTGTAGCTGCTGGGCCAGCACCTCCACAGCTGTGTTTTTACTCATCTCAACCGTCCATCTCATTTATGGTTGCTTTCTACACAATCTGTCACCTTACACTGCCCTACAGCCTCATTAATACACCCTCAGTTGTCTCAACACACGTTCACATTTATAAACGCACGCACAGCTTCACAGGTAGGCGGCCGACAGCAGTCTCTTAGCGAGAACGTGGGGCGTCCAGATGAGTGTAAGGGGACACTTTTCCATGTCGCACCTGTTGTGCATCCCGCTCAGGTTTCCGCTATCGCTGACAAAAGGCAGGAGGCTATTATTTAACACTCACACGGCCTTCCCCGAGTTGTCAACTAAGCCGTCGTCACGGTTATCCCCCAAGCTGCTTGCCCGATCTCCCAGGGGAACCACAGGAGGAAACAGAGCTTAGGTTTATTGTCTAACTAAATTCAGCCTTGACACTACCAGTTGGGTTCATAAGCAGTATACTGACCAAACATTTACTAACAGAAACCACTTAAAATACCTGCACCAAGAACAACTTAAAATACCTCAAAAACACATCTTATGATGCATGCATGAGTATGTGCTGCACAGGGATCCACTGGTTAATAGTAATTTCAGAGAGGTGGACAGCTTTTAAACCGACTCACTTTCAAAGCACATTCTTATTTGCATCCTCAAACGCTAATCAAACACACCGCTCAGAGTAAAACAGTTTCTGCGCTGAATGAACTGATGTCACTGTAAAATAAAAACTACTGTTCTTCTGCTGGTCTTGCATCTATTCCAAACAATTTCTGTGGGCGATGTTCTCTTTACAGCTGTCTGAAGGTCAGCCTTAGCCAACAACATTTACATATTCATTGGTTTCATTCATGTGGGCTCAAAGTCCAGCTCAATTCAAGAAATATTTTTAAAAAAATTAACGTTTGAAAAAGGAAAAATGTTGATTGCCACCTAGAGGCTAGGAGGACAATTAACCCAAATTTCACTGCCCTTAATGACCCCAGCAGTCATTATCCTCAAGAGCCCCCACCAAAAGTCTCCAACCTCATGCCTTCTATCTGAATTCCTGGCAGTATACTAATGCCTTCAGGATTAGGCCAGTCAGCTGAGGGCCCCATGAGGCCCTGGAGGCTGAGGAGTGTGGGAGGCAGGACTCGGTTAGGCCACTGACAAGCAGCCACAGGAGCTTAACCAGACTGAAAGCAGGTCAGGAGTACAATAAAGGGTGGGAGACGCTGGGATAGATGGAAGTGGTTGAACTAAGATCCAGAGGTGTAAAATCCAGAGGTGTGATGACTTGAAAACCAATGGTCTGGTAAACCTGTTAAGTAATGTAATAAGTTACCAGAAAATTGACGCGATCCTTTGTGAGTTAAAATGCTTCTTATCAAGCTTTAAAACCTTTTGATAGAAGCAAAACAGAAGGAAAGACATTTTAGCTTGTTACTCATGTCACTACAATGAAAAAATAGCATACTACTATGTATAATACTGTTGGATAAATTGAGGAAAAATAGGAACTTTTTAGGAAATAGGAATTGTCTGGTAAAACTAAATATTTCTGAAAAACACAACCAAAATTTTTTAGGAGCTCCTGTCCAAGCTGTGGCACAATAAAATGGCAGAAAATGTCTACATTCATGGAAGTCACCTAAAACCAGCTGCCCTGGTGCGAGGGGAGCAGGTGCGTATGGCGGGACACAGACCTATACTTAATGACGGATAGCCACTGTCTCTTGCTAATCTCTTTAGGGTAACAGGATTGCTGGTAGCTTGTGTTGGGATGGGGAGGAGGGGTAATCCAGACCAGGATCCTTAGAAACAGGCCTGAATCCAAAGGGAAATGTTAAGACGACAGTGCTAAAATGAATACAGTGAATCTGGAAAGGGATGGAAGAAGTGAAGATGGTGTTTGAGAAAAATCATACACTTAGCCACCCGTGCATACACCCTACTTTTAACTGCATAAACATTTTGTCTGCATCTCAATTGGTTTTCACCTCCTTTCTATAGTTAAATGTCACACTCTGATGTCACCAACACACACATACATGCATGCACAGCTGTTCAGTTACTGCAGGGGTTCACTGATTTGACTGTTGATGGTCAGGGAGTAACAGAACAAATTGTTCAGATTGACGGTGTATTGAAACACTCAAGCTTTACAACCGTTTGATCTTTTATCAACCCAAGGCCAATAAATACCAAACCAAGACCCCTGGAATTCTGAGGCTATCTGTAAGAGAGAGGCAGCCTTCAAACAAACACTGTACTTCTGCTCTTCTGTTTGTGCATTTAATGACACACACACACACCAGTAACTTCTGGAGGTGACTGAAACCAATATATATATATTAACAGTAAATGTACATGCACCAATGAATTTAGAACTGAGCTGAGTGAACTACACAAACTGATGCTGTTCTTCACTTTTGAATAGTGTTGCTCTGCCCAGGGGGTGGGGGTCCACTAGAAAGCTTTGTCAAACTTCCAAGGTGGGCATAAGATGACATTTTATTAAAGAAATATATAACAAAAAAGGAAAGCATTATAATACATATAAACAATTAAAAAACAAGATATTTTTTAGTGTGTGGATATTTTGATAAAGAATACATCTTTCTAGTTATCCCAAACTCTACAATATGTAAACCACTCTGAACTAGAGTTGTGGTGTTACAGGGAATTGGCATCAGAGCTGGTGCCCTCATGGATCATCAAACACTCAAACACAACTCAGAGGATTAGAAAGAGGAAAAACTTACACCACATTGGGCAAGTTTGTCCATCACGGCTTGGCTACACATCCGGCCTGGTGAAAACTGCTTTTATTTGACCTACACTCAATGTCAAGTTATTAAAAAAAAAAAAAAAAAACTCAACTAGGGCGACCTGGGGTTAGATGTATTCCTTAAGGGCACAAATGTGACCACTCACGGCTAGCTCTTCTCAAGGACTAAAGCAGCTATCTTCTGGTGACCAGCCCTGAGCTTTGATAACTACATTACAGTACCCCACAAACTAAGGAAAGTGAGAATAGAGTGAATGTGTCAGTGAGGCAGACAAACTTACTCTTGAGGAACCTGTTGCGCACCCACTTATTCTGTTTTCGGGCATAGCGTCTGGTCGCCTGTTTGAGAGATTCAATCCCTGTGGAGGACAAAACAGATGAAGACCAATATGTGAGGTCCCTGTAGCTCAATTGGTAGAACATAAATGTGGAAAAAAATGAACATGATGGTCACTCCAAATGTATAAGAAACAACAGCTAGCAGATGTTTCTACAGCAGATGAAGGCAAATAATGCATCTTGGGTATAATGACACACAACTGCTTAATGGCTTTAACAGACTAGGTGGGGGCGTGAGAGAAAGAGAGAGTGAGATTCAAGTGAGAGTGAATGAATAACAGAGGAAGCAGCAGCCCATTAAAAACCTCAGCCCCCTCCACAATCCACTTCACTCATTATATCCTCTTTCCGGCTGGTGCCAGAGGCAGGTGTGTACGCACTAGCATCTATGTGCACAAATTAGCATGACCCACGGCAGTAATATCCACACAAAAAATGAAACTGAGGCAAATAAAATTACTATTACCAGTAACGATAGTGAAACTACAGCCAAACTGGCCACCTGTTGAGGGCTGAGAGAGCCGAGATAGGCTCCAGCACTTCCCATGACCCCAATAGAGATAAGCAGTGTAGAGGATGGATGAATGAAACTACAGCTGATCATGTGATAACGTGTTACAGAATTTTTGCTCTCAATCTAACAGTATGTGACTAAACATCCTAACGGTAAAAAACAGTGACTCTGGAACGCACAAGGCATTGTTATACATGACAGCGTGAGAGTCACAGAGTGCCTGAGATTGTGTTTGCTCTCCTAAAAGTCTCTTTCTTTTACATCAGGAAAGCTTTCATAACTGTTTTCAGGCAGAACAATTTCAAGACCACTCACACAGTCTGTTCATTCTAAAAAACTAAATTGAAACAAGCAGATATTCAAGCACAAGCTCAATGAAAGCATTGATGGATTCTTACCCTTGATCTTTAGTTTCTCACGTTCTTCCTCACTGATGTTTTCATTTGCTGTCAGATACTCATGAAACTCTTTAAAGCCGATCGACTGGAATATGCCATGCTGATAGTCCTGGCTGCAACACACAAATGAAGACAAGCTATATTCTTTATTTTCACTAAATAAGTAAATATAACTCGAAAGTACTTCTGTTCTCTTACATTCTAGAATGAAACAAATAGACATGCATAATAACTAAATTTGAAGACCAGTGCAAGATTTTCTGATGAAAATGTTAGTGGTGTTGCCCTTGCCGCAATGCTGCAGTGTTGCATGTGGTTTCCAGGGTGTTGCTATGCAGGTGATCTAAATGGTTGCTATCGTGCTGCTATGGTAATATGGATGGTTGCTAGGTGGTTACTTGCTGGCCAAGTCAAGAGCCAATAGCCACTATGACTTGCAGATCCCTCTAAATAATTTAAGTTCTTCCTTCGATGCCTTTTTTTATTGCCAACAATCCACATAATTTTAGATAGCAAATTTTAATACTTTGGGTTAAGTTTTTTGTGCTGCATCAGCTGTCAGATATATTGAGAGTGCGCAGATAGAGAAACACAAACTCCTCTGATTGGCTGTGATGTCTCTGCAACTCTTGTTTAATCACTGCATAACTGTGAGCAGTGTAAAGTGTTTTTTTTTTTGATATAGTTAACAGTGTTGGGTGTAAACTTAAAGGGTGAAATTGCATATCCCATGTTTGACACAATATTTGGAGGGAAACACGGTCACTGGCTGCATCAGAACACCAGCCCGGGGGCACAAATGAGTGGAAATACAGCTCAAATAAACAAGAGAGAGAGATCAAGTGGTCACAGAGACACAGACAGTGCAGACAGGCTGAGGGAGGGGGTGTCTATTGACAGGATAAAGAGAGATAGAGAGGAAAGGAGAGACAGGCAGAGTCTGACCTTGATGCCTTGCGACTGCTGTGTAAGGTGAGAGCGCGGGTGGAAGGATGGCAGATGCAGACAAAAAGAAAAGGAAATAAGAGGAAGAGCAGAATAATGTGAGAGGGAAGAAAAGTGCTTGGGTGGCGAATTTGCAGAGGAAGACAGTCCAAGCACGGCGTGGGGGTGCAGTCGGTGGGATGGAGAGCTGGGCAGTCGGCCACTAGCTCATCATCCACCAGAAACCACACCCCAGAGCGGCCCAACCCCAGACACTGCTGCGTCATCAACATCCGCACACACAGACGCACCGCAGTGCAGCCCATCCTCCAATATCCCTGCACAATCGAGCATGTGACAGCACTAACGATCAATAATGAATCACCTCATCAAGCAAATATAGTTGACGCACTGTTAAATACAGGACAGAGTACAAGAGACACCAAAACATTATTGCATAATTCACTGTAATCTGAATCAAGATTCATGCATGATTTGCTGTGCCATATATCTGATGTCTGATTCTCCACAGCTGCCAACTAATGGGCACTGTAAGTCTGTGTCTGTTCCAAATTGTATGTATGAAAAACGTACTGCCATGATTTAAATTGCGTGTGTGTGTGTGGTGGATGGGTGGGGGTTGCTAAGGTGTTGTTTTTTGATGCATGTAGCTATGGTGTTGCTAGGGCATTCTTGATGACTTCTAAGTGTTTGTCTAATCCTGGAATTAGAATAGCTGCATCGTTTTTTTTCCACTCATTTAATCATCCTTGATTCAATCGCTTAGAAAAGTTAAAGCACAACTCCTCATATGTGGACCTGTTCAAATAGCCCTGGATAGTACAGCATCAATCTGAAATTTTAATTTCAGATTTAAATACCTCTGAGAAATTACTGGAGATAATAAGTCTAGGAGGCACAATAAAGCACAATTTAACAGTTATGAAGTCATGGTCACATTGAAACGTTTGCCACAATACAGACCAATTAATTCCTAGTACATTCAAACGAATACAAGCAGATGATTCATTGTTCTTCAAATGTTAATTAAAACATATCAGTCATTCAACAGGCTAATCCAACTGTCATCCACGTCAGTTACTGAAGACGTTTCAGGATGTCAAAATCCTGGATTCCATTCATTACACTGGAGTTAGATCATCCAAAACCAATTATGGATCAGCTGTTTGTGGTTTTAAGAACGAACACCTTTCAAGGTTGCCTCCCTTATTTAACCTTCAAAGAAGGATTTGAGCTGCTAAAAAATCTTAGCAAAATGACAACACCCCCCACACCCCCACCACCATATCTATAAAGAACACAAGGCACTGAACCTGCTAGAACACGTTGACTAGAAAGGTTAGAAGCGCAGAACAGGTTCAGCCTGTGAAACTTCGCTTTCTTGTGTTTCTTTGACAGTTAAAAAAAACCCAGACAAACAGCTGTGCTGTTAGCTATTGTGTCAGCCAGCTTGAGCGAATTAAATTTCACAGTTCATTTAGAGGTAACATTAGGTAAGGATTATAAAGACGCCCTCCAACAGCAATTCAACTGCTTCAACAAGTCACTGTGGAAAATCTGACCCAGTTCCAAACATCATATAAAGGTTCTCAAAAAATAAGCTTGCTTCATAACCCAAGTGGTCAATTTCTAATTTCATATAATTAAGATGATGGTATTATTTAAAGTGACAAACAGTACCCATATTTCAAGACATGTCAAGCTCAAGGGGACAATGGCGGTAGTTCATTTATCACTCTGGATTCAAACCAATAACCTTTGGGTTTACCAGCCTAGATCTAGGCTAGATTAAATCACCCCTTTTCATTGATTAATGGTTGATGCTTGGAACTATTGCTTATGTTTAATATAGTCAGACCTGAACCTTACAGCAACATCCTGGCATCCACACAACAATCTAGCATCTTTTGCTTTGGAAGCACCATTTGAAAAAAATGAGAACTGGGATCTACCTGCTGTCTTTGATCATCTTCTCATTGAAGCGCTGGTGAAAATCTTTGAGCTCATCAATCAGCCCAAGGGACAACATGTCATCCACACGCTTGTCCAACCTCTCATCCAGAGCTGCAGGAAGAAGAACGAATAAATTAAATCTTAAAATCAGAAAATCATGTTCACACTAAGCTCATCTATGATGGTGGAATTTTTTTACCATCCATGTTGGCATGCAGCCAGAAGATGCAGGGGTCACGGAACCGCAATGGACCTCCAAGAGAATCTCCCCCATTTTGCCCTCGCTGCTCCTCCAAATGGTGACTGTGTGGAACCCCGCTGTTCAGGTACACCTGCAGACTCCTGTCCATCAATCAACCATCAGTGTCACAGCCAAAATACTGAAGGACTCAAGGCAGTTCAAATAACAATGCATATTTCAAATACATTTGAATGGGTTGCACCTGTCAAATTATATCTCCCTGCAACAGAGGAATTGGCAGTAACATGCCACATACCTAAAAGGTACAGGATGGAAAGAAAAACCAGTCCTCCTGTCATGTTGAACAGATAGTGCCCAAGATTTAGCTTATCTTGACAGTTGCTCAGACCTCAAGGAACTGTTTGTGTCAACCACATATTTCCCGCCATTTACTCCATTAAAAAATGAAAACTAAACATCAACATCTGTGTAAGTGAGAAAAATAAAACATTTATAGTTAAGTGGTAAAGCGCTGAGCTGGCAACGGCAAGGTCATGGGTTTAACTCACAGAGGAAACAGCTGATAAACAAACTGTACCTTGAATGCACTGCAAGTTGCTTTGGATAAAAGCATCTGTCAAAAGCATTAACGTAAATGTAAATTTACAGCACAACCTCTTCTGAATGAATAATTCACTGCGTTGTTTGAGACAGTAGCTCTCCACTGCAGTAAACACAAGCAGAGATGTCACCCACGCAGCAGCACTCAACTAAACAAAAGTACATTGAGTAAAAAAAGCCAGCAGCTCAGAAGAGGTGCAGATCAGCCTATTGATACAGATTAAACACCAACTGCAGCATTTTAAAATGTGTGTAAACTGTTTAGCAACTGCTGCCATCACAATTTCAAGCACACCGGTGGTGAAACAGATGCGGGCCATCAAAAGCCAATCTGCATAAATTGAGCTACAGTTAAGACCACCAGAGACCCTACGATCCGAAGACTAGACCCTCAGAGGCCAAGACCAAGACCAACTGCGTTCCAGAGGTTATCAAATCATTATCTTATCTTGGTATAATACTGTGGCAGCAACTACCTCGCAATCTTGCGTGCATCATGAGGGTGCAATATGGCTGCCATGTCAGGGTCCACCTCCATAAGCCGTCTGTGAAGTTCAGGACCGCCCAGTTTCTCAAGCTCCGCCTTTGAATCAGAAGCCACACCCCTTTCTGATTCTGTGTCGCTTCCCTGCTGCAGGCCAGACAAAGGTGAACTTGTTTAAATTATTTCTGCCAAAAGATTTAGAGAAAGACTCTAATAGCCCTGTGACATTACACTAAAACCCTATTTGGACAGGTCCAGTTTTCTTATTAAGAATTTGCATTTTACAGATTTACACTCGTGATTTTAATACTGTCTGAATTAAACAGAAAACTGACTGCCCAAATAGTGCTAAAGATGTCTTTTCTGAATAAACAAAATGTTTAATTCATATTTACCCCAGAGTCAATGAGTATTTTCCATAAAATTGACTCAATGTAGTAGTTTGTGCCTCCAACAATAATGGGAAGCTTTTTCTGATGATGCATGTCCTCTATGTTTCATGTTAAGGAATTCAAATATTTTTAAATAAACACCCAATGACCCCACATTCATAACCAAATTATAAATGATTTATAATCTTAGAGTAGTTCACATTAGTTTAGACTGTAATACTGTACCCCACTGCTATAATGCTGAAAAGAAACCTGATATCATATTCTCTGAAATGTAGACTATTATCAGCAATGTAGACTGTAATGTGAAGTCATAACCTGCATCTGGTGCCATGAGAGGGCAGCCGGCTCTGCTGGGATGTAAAGATCTTAATAACCACCATCAGATGCTGCTTCCCTGGAGCAATTACATAACCACTTTAATACAAGGTGTATCAGAACTGGCTTCACTCAAGGTGAGCAAACGTGCACACACACGCACAAGCACGCATGCACACTAACACATCACAGAAATCACCCTGATCATATTTCACACCTTTTATTGCACACAATACCTTTTTTATGCATTGTGATATTGACAGTTAAACACATTTCCCGCTAATCTTTTGTTTCTGCAACTGATTTGGACTCATTGTTTACATTAGTGCAATATGATTTTCTACTGTATTTCAGTTTTTTTTTAACTGTACAACAATTAAACCTAAATCGGAATAAAGGCAATACATCAAATTTTACCACTGTGTACAAATGGTAATGTACAAATAATGTACAAATACATCGATAGAAATATAGAATTTTTGGTTACAATAATGTGAATGGGGAAATGAGTATAATTATCATGAAAATGACATCCCAAAGGAAAAAACTCGTAATAGTTGCTTAAAATAAAAACTAAGCCAAATATATTATAATTATTCCTTTGATTTTGAGAAAACATGACGTGGAAATGGAAGCGACTGGTTTCATGATTTTTATCCACACACAGTCTAGTCACACACAGTTCAACCCCTCCACACACATATATTACTCTGCTCTCTCTGGGGACAGTGAGGGGATGAGAGAAACAGGGAGTGGCAGATACAGGCAGAGATGGTGACAAGAAGAAAAGTACAGAGAGAAAGGAGAGAAAGACATGAGGAAAGGGGCGTGGATGAGATTGAGACCGATAGAGATGAAGACACAGAAAAAGAGCAGCAGCGTATCTCCACCCTGCATGACAGCCATGTGAATGCTGAACGACACAGGTTTCAGTGTAGGGCTGCGCTTTAATCACTAATTATAACTGATGATTATTTCTCGATATTGTAATAGCAAGTATATTGATTAGTAGCACATTAAATTATTGCTTTGCATACTGGACACGTTTGTGATTGGTAATAATGATCAACTGGCAGAAAAAAGCACCTTGTAAATATAATATTTTCATGCAACAAGAAACAAACTAAATAGAATGTCGCAATACAAACTTTTCACAAATACTCAGGACAGCCGTAATGTAAATCTGTTATATATCTGATTGATTGCACAGCCGTATTTCAGTGTGTCTGTTACAGCAGATATCAGCGCTCCAGAGTAAGGCTAGCATAAACACATCACTTGGCACACTCAGCATCTCTTATGTGCTTAAGCGTCTGAGGTGAGTGAGTGCACTCATGTCTGGAGGAGTGCTGCTGCAGACACAACGCAAGCTGCCCCACCTCTCTCTCTCTCTCTCTCTCTCTCTCTCACATACACACAGTTATTAATATCCTCCTCATCTCTCGCAAACATCTGCAGCAGGCAGGCGGGGAAATCGAGGACAGTGACGAATCTCTGTATCTCTCTCTAATGTGTGTGTTTCCAGTTATACCTTTAAATTTACCGAACAAGCATCTTGAGGGAGTACAACCCAGCGGCAACTTAAAAAAAAATGCCACAGCCATTTATGTGGCGTACTGGGAAATGCCAAATTCCACAAACGTCTAGGAATTAAACTCAGGAATTAACATTCATTAGGAAGACTGAGATCTTATAGCAGAGTAATGGCCCATTAATTTAATCTATACAAAGAACAAATACTAAAATGAAACACGTATATTTAAAGGGACCCATCAAATAACCTTGACTGACTGGCACTGTGAATTATGGGATACAAAGATGGGTCAGGTTAACAAGGTCAACTAGAGAGCAAGATTGACTATTGAGCATTTTTAGTGGTGGCACTTTAAAGGCAAGGAATCTGGAGGTTCCCTGATATTGTGCTGTTTTCATTTTACAAAAATGTCTACGCAGGATTTCAATTTGTATTTCAGTTACCAAAGGGTGAAATGAATGAATACACTTCATTCACAAATGTCACTAAGACGACATTATATAACCAATGAGAATTTATTCTCTCCCCCCTTTTGCACTCAATGTTTAAGAGCAGAGTAAAACTGAAATTGATTTTTAGCTTTTAAATTTACTCATTTAATTTACTTAGAAGTTTTATGCCTTTTTCATGATTTAGGATTGTAACCATTGCCATCGTGTTTCCAGTTACGGAATTTCCAAATGTATAATTCCTTGATATTTTCAGGTTTCAAATGACATTCAACTCCCTTTAAACATGCCTCTCTATCTACCACTCAGTTACTCTCTCCAGCTGTTTATGAACATTTCCAATGTAAAGGCCCCGTTAAGAACCTAAGTCTGAAGGCCATGATTCTAAATAGTTTAATTTTTACAAAGCTTACTTAAGTTTGAGTACTAAGACAACCTACAACCCTGAAAGTCAGACTACAAAGAACTTCAAACATGCCCATATATGGCGTAAAACTACACCCAAAATGCCTGTTGTGCAGACAAATATTTCATTCAAGAACTTGAATGCGAGTGTGGCTTTAAGACTGAGCTGCTGACTCATACATGACACAAGGGAAAATCTTTATGGAGATGATAAAAAAGGCCTTAAATAATTGAATTTGATGACGACAGGGCTGGAATTTAACTTTGAAGTGCAGCTGACGTAACAGAAAGGATATGAGGGAGAGAGCTTTGTTTCTGAAGTCTACCACCGTGTATCCACTGACCAATGGATCCACAAAGCTGATCATGTGATGAGGACACTGCGCTTGTTCCTCCTCTGTAACCTTATTGGTGATGATATCCAGCCCTTTGTATACCTGCAGTGAGAGACCAACAAGAGTCAATCAGAGATCAATTCAGAGATGAGACAATGAAGCAGATTTAAGGATATTTCAGGCCATCTAAGGTTAAAAGTTTGTAAAATCTGGTTAGTCATGGAGAAGCGATCCTCCAAGTGAAATGATCAGTACATAAACTCTACAAAGAGGCCTGTTTAAAAAGCTCTGTTCAGGATGGTCCAGTGAGACAGCGGTAAAAGGGGTCAGGGTCACTTCCTCACTCACTGTCCTACATATCTATCATCATAGTTCTTGACAAAAACCATCTACTTTCCTTATTGTTATGTTAAGAAAGGAAAATTGTAAAGTGTTTTACCATTGTGGCTTTGACTCCAAATCCACAATCCAGATTCATTAACATTTCAAATAGGGTGAGGTCTATTTTATTGCGTTTGTATTATTTTGCTGCACCCGATATTTGTATCTCTCATCACATTAAATTCAGGTTACAATTTCTCAACTCAGGTGAAGCATTCGTTTGCAGCGTGGTGCCATTGATTCAGCAATCGTGCAGCTTTGGGCCTGAATACATTACAATACATTTGGCAGACCCTTTTATTTGAAAACAGTGTGAACTTAACATTTTAACAGTCTGTTCATTTACTGGGAATTGAACCATGACCTTGGCATTGGTAGTTTGGGAACAGTTACAAATATGGACCCGTTCTCAATTCCTAATTCTAGTCACATGGCATCTGCCAATAAATGTCTAGGGCTGCAGTTATGAAGTGTCATGACTTAGCCACTGAAGGCAATTCTTTTTAGAGTGTCTGAAAAGATGTCACATTCAAGGGCATGCATACCCAGCTACAGCTAAATTCATGGCAGATTACCATACCTCCTCTGCCCTTGCGTGCCTACCTAGGCAAGTTTGGAAGAAACTCTGAATTATTAAGATCCTTTCCCCTGTGTTCTCCACAGGACATCCCTGCTAGCAAATCTCAGTGGTGGTGAAGGGGGAGAGCGCATGAGGAGAAACAGGCATTTACAGCAGTCTCTCCAAAACACAACAGTAAACAAGTTTAAAATGTGTGATTAAAATGCACCTTAACAATTGCTCCTGCATTTAGACACGCACTGCAACTCTGTCTTTTTACTGTGCGAGTAAAACGCTCGCTTTCCAGAGCCTGTCTGCTTAAATGCAATATCTTGATTTTACAATCTTCAATTCTGTAAAAACCTCAGTAACAGCAACAGAATCAGTAACAGCTATTTTGCTATCTCGAAATAAAATCACAGACCTGGGTCACTAAGCATGTTTAAGGATTTTTCAGTCATTCACTGGGTTTTTAACAGTCACAAAACATTTATTATTGTGGAAATGAGAACACAATACACTTGTACTCAATCCACCTGGTTGTGTGGTGAAACTACCACAAAACACCATGGCAGTACCATGCTTTGCAGACATTTACATTTATACATTTTGCTGATGCTTTCATCCAAAGCATCATTAACTTTTAATAGTACAAACAATACATCAAATTAATGAGACTATATCAAGCTTACAAAATGCAGTTTAAAGCTGAAAACTTTTGCCTTTATTTAATCAAATAAAGCAAAACAGACATTATCCGCGAAATCATACTGGACAGCTTAAAACTTACCTTTATGAATTAGGGTATGGTAAGAAGACTGCTTTAAACACTGATCTGTTATGTACTTGCTCAATAACAGTCATTTTGTAAACAGATAACCAGCTTTGAAAACATTATAAGATTAAAATTAGCACACCACAAAGCATATCAACTTCCTATAAGTATTCTATGTCAAATACACGTATCAAAGAACCAAGGCCATTACTGTACCACAATTCCACTACACCCCCCTTCTGCAGGGCACATTCTCAGCAAACAGTTAACCATCACTAACCAGCACTGTTCTAGTTTTCTTCTACAAAGATACTAATTAAAAGAATTTGGCTTTCAGAAGTAAACTGTGATTTGTAAGCCAAGAATGGGTGACCCCTCAAAAATCTCTTGTAGGGGTATTTGAACCAAAAGCTCTTCTCCATTCTTTCATCACCAGACACACATCCGCCCAAACCACAAAGCACCAGCGACAAAGCACTGAGGTTTCACAGACACTCATCACGATATGTTCAAGCTCCAGTTACATGATCAGGGATCAATACTGCACGCGCGTGGCCTGAGCGATCGCCATGCTGGAAGCTCCATAGCTGAACTCTGCAGGGAGGAGACTTCAGGGCAGAGCTGGCTGGGTGGGTGATGTAGTGAATTTTTGAACAGTTAATTGTTAGCATTGTCACTGATGATTCTGAACGTCAAAGACCAATTACCTCTATAAACATGGGCACATAGAATAAATACTACATTACTGGAAAGGCAATGCATTTAAAATAATCAAGTGTATATGCCATATCAAAACTTGTCGAAACAGCACTGTAGGGTTGAATATTAAATGGCATTTATTGCTTAGTCACACCCCATCTCCTTGCTAAAAGGGACCCTTTGCATTCCTGAGCCAGATAAGATGATAGAGAACAAAGGCTATTGGCTGTGTTGTATGTAGGGGGTCTGCCATTTGTCCAGTACAGTGGGGGTAAAACATGGTTTTCTGATTGGTCAGTTTGATTATCTTAGGTTGGTTTCAGTCACATGGTCAAGGAAAGGATAAAAAGGGAATGTAAGATATGCTCTCTCTCTTCTTTTTCCATGCTGTTCTTTCCTTTGGGTGTTTTTCCTTGAGCTCTGCTTGATTCTGCCCTTACTTTATGCTCCTCTCTATCTGAGCTCTAGGCCCAACTTTCAGGCCTCTCTTTTCTCGTCTTTCTTTCTCTATTTCTATTCTTTAAGGTAATATTCTTCACATACACGGTTTAAAGTTAATTGCTAATGTTATTTTACCAATTACATGCGTCTTCATTGTAACCATTTCACTGTATAACTTTAGAAAGTAATGTTAATAAATCCTTCATTCATAAACTCTGTACCAACTGGTTTTGCTTCATTGTTAATAATTAAAAGCAACATGGTCCAATACAATATAATCATTATAGCAACGCTCTCCCACATATAGCTATCATAACCGCCCTTATTTCTCCCATTGGTATAAGAAGCAGAAGGGTGGAAATTGACAGAAAATATACAGTGCTATACCCTCTTGCTATTAACAGTTTTCTAGTCATTTCGGCATTTCTACAGCCTGAACTACTGTGGTTGAAACCACTCTTACAGCACTAATAAGCAATAATGGTTCACTTTAGGAGACAAGGCACTGAAACTAAAACTAAATAGAAGTGCAACTCAAATCATGTGTTATCAACAATCAATTGTCAATCAACAATTAATCAATAATGCCACAGAAAAACATCTGCCTGTATATTTCAGTGTAGTTGTATAGGGCCTCATGAGCGGCCCTCCAGAATAAAGCTAAACTGACATAAAAGGAAAAAGAGGGTGACTGTGTGTGGCACAGACAGACGGTCCTCTGAATGCAGAGCCTGCTCATGTGGCTCTCATTTGGGGCCACGTTTCTTAAGTGCTGCCGGCATTAGCGGGTTTTGTTCCCTGCACCCGTTTGTTACCCCCTTTCATTAAGCTCTGTACCAGCCTCACACTGATACAGAGCTCACCCTGCGCTCCAGGCTTCTAACAGCTCATTCGGCCCTTCTGTTCTTCAGCATTTCTATTCAAGTTCTCAAATCACTCACTTCTCCTGTCTCCACACCAACTGCTCCATGCACTTCAAATTACTTAAATACACTTTAGTCAGAGTAGTTGAAAAATGTGACAAATAAAAACAGTTTTTACAATTGCCTTATCAGGCTAGATTTTTTTACAAAATTTTACAAAATGTAGACGCATTAGTTAATTATTTGTTAACATTGACAAGTTTGTCGTTGCAATGGTCGCTGTTTCTTATTAGATTATCTCTGCCTATTAATGGCTTAATTATTCAAAGAAGTTATCATTCTTTTCTATAATGAGGCTTCCTGTTTAGCTTTTGTTTGTCTGGTTCACATTGCACTTCTGAAATCCTGTTGTGTCTCATGCTGGACAGGCATCTAAGCCCATGCAGCTGTCGGCAAGTGTGTGTGAACACGTTCTAGAGAGCCAGTGTCTAATTGAAGCTTGGTATTAATGAGGACAACTGGTCCGCAGAGGGGCGGAGTAGAAAGAGACTAAAACAGGACTGGAACAACTTTGGACTCCATAATTCACATCCACAATATCAGATTTTCCAGCTGTATAAAAGCCATGTACCACAAAAGCATTCATGTGGTTAGTTTAACAGATGAAGCAGGGCATGAGAAGGCAAGCGCTCGTGCTACACAAGACCTTCAGGAACAGAGCAGGAAAACAGACACGACAGCGGCTGCAAGACTGTGTGCTCATCGACCACAGACCAGATGGGGTGGAGACAATTTCTCTTTGTGTGAGTGTGTGTGAACAAGTGTGTGTATGTGAAATGGAGAAAATGAAAGAGGGGGGAAGCAAGAGAAATGGGGGTGAATTAAAAGAGGGGGTGGTGAATCCAGTGACCCACCCTGCGACACTCAGACGGGTAGCCAGACAATGGCTTTAGTGTTGATCCATGCAGTACCTCAGGCCATGCACGAGACATCTGCTCTCCAGTATTGGTAAGGGGGGAGGGGCCATCTGAGAACTGAGACTGTAGAGTGACATTACGACTGACAGCAAGATTGACACATGTCACTTGGGGGCAAAAGATTTCTTTTGTGTTATGAAACCCAAACTAATCCTGAAGTAAGCCTGACTAAATATGACCAACAACAAAAAAACTACATTTCTAAAAAGGTGGGGTGTTGCCATGGTTGCTGCCATGGTGGTTGGCCCAATTCAAAAAAGCATACCTTCAAGTCACAACATTCTTGTCCCTAAGTCCCACTAAAATTTACACCTTTTTGACATTTAAAATTGTCTGCAGGTTTGTTGCAAATAAACCGCTAGTTTAAGGAATTAGCAATGGAGAGGAGAAAGGCATTATGGGAAAAACAAGAGTGTCAATGCAACAATTCAAAGATGAGTGCAGAGTGGAAACTAAACTTCTTCAATTTCTCCACCTTCTACACACTTTCAACACCCCAACTGCACAGTCATTTGTACTACCACACTTCTGTGCGTCTTTCCATGCTTCCTCCTCTCCTCCAGAGGAGACTTGGTAAATCTAGCCTGATAAATCATTCATGATGTTGTTTTTCTCCCTCCGCTTTAGCGCTATCATGCTGTCATCATCACAGAAGCTTTCTGAACAGCCTGGCGCTGCACTCAACACCCCCCACCCGCATCTTAACCCATTTCCACACCTTCTTTCAGTCTTTTCTAGGAAAGGCTGAACAAGGGGGACGTAAAATGGGGAACAGGGTGCCAGAAGACATGAGCAATGGAGAGCAAACAAGATGCATGGCATCTATTTCTCGCTTCAGATTGCGCCAAGAGACCAGATGAGGAGTTTAACTGAATATCCGGGAGATCTCGGGCTCTGGCGAGGACGCTCGTAAGTGAAGATAAATACAGACGTCACAGTGGGCGTGTGCTCTGCCGCCAGTCCTAGACAGTCAGACAGACTGACACAATTGGATTTTCATTCATTTAATTCAAACTGAATTTAGCTGCTGGTGTGTTTGGCACAGGGGGAAACGGTTCTTTCCAAAAGCATTTAGCGCCTAAGCAAACGCAGACAGACTGACTCGACCCTTCAATACATAAAGCACAACATTAATCAACTACTTGTGCTCATCG
>JAZGTI010008119.1:0-20595 GCA_036877585.1 Botia kubotai | reverse complement strand
TACTGTCTGTGTGACCAGACTTTATACCTGGTAACAAATGTGCTAACTTAAACATTCAGGAAATCCCACAGAGATTTCCTGATAGGAGCACAGCACGGGGATCCTGTGATACCACTGAAACTTCACGAGAACAAGTGACCAAATGGGATCCCATAGCAAGGGAAACCCTTTGATCATACTGAAACCTCACAAGAAAAGCTAACCAAATGGARTCCCACAGAAACCACACAGAACAACTATATAGGAGGTTTTGTATCTGTGGGACAATCACAGTGTTATCATACAGTATAAATACATACAATCCTTCAGTTATCAGCACCGCGATTTGTCCGGGAGACAGACCCTGCTGGATTTCAAATGTGCTCATCCACTTCTTCTGAAAAACAAGTGTCTGGCGAACTGAGAGAGCTATAGAGTTAACTTTATAATTACCTACACAATCGATTGAGAGGAATAAAACATAACCGCACGTTGTTTGAGAGGTTTGTTTTGCCTCCGTTATGTATAACCTATATATTTTCCTATTACTTCTGTGATTGTGCAATGGAATATGAAACTTAAGAAATATAAGATAACAACGTTTTGTTGAAAGATGCTTTTGCCTCCGTTTTCATAAAAAGTATAGGCTATATATAGAAGTAAGCGCTATGTAGAAGATGATGTATATGAAAAGCGCTATACAAATAAATGTTGTTAAAATTGAACTTATATATCTTTATTCCTGGTATTTGTGTTTTTATTTATCTGTGATGTTGCAGCATCATGTGAAATGTAAGAAACAAATAAACAATACGTGACTAAAAACGCTAATAACTGTGACATAAGCGCTGAGAGACTCGCTCTCTCATTTACCGCCAATTCCTGGTTTGAATGCAGATTTGAATTTAGCAGGTGATCACGTGACCACTGAACGTTCTAATCACACCGGTATGATCGTACGCGCCTGAGCCCAACCAAGAATGATCACACCGGTGTGATTGTACGCGCGAAAGGGTTAAAGATAATAATTCATGCTCAATGGTGTCAAAGGCCTTATAAAAGTCCAAAAAAAGTATAACAGCTTTGGATTTCACAAAGTCAGCATAATCCAATAAATAAAATAAGTCTTATACTATTACTAATGTGTCTTACCTTAACAAAACATGACTGTTTCTGAAATATAACTAAGCTTAAATTTGAATCTATTTGCATAAACCAAGGCCAAGATCTAACGTCTCCAGTTATCTATTAAGAGAGAATCTTTTTCAGGTTTTGGGATAAGGGAAATAATACCCTGTTTCATTGATGAAGTCATTTCTCTCTGAGAAATACATTCATTATACATGTAAAGTAAAGGAGATTGTATTAAATCCCAGAAATGAATGTAAAATTCAATGGAAAATCCATCAACGATTTCCTTCTTTTCATAAAAAATAGAGCAGATTTAATTTCTACAGTTGTCAAAGAGGCCTCACAAATATCCTTAAAATCATTATCAATGACAGGAATGTGATTCTTAATTGTTTCTAAGAAATTCTCACAATTATCCATATTGAATTCAAAAGTATAAAGGTCATTATAAAAGGCAGTAACAAAAGTAGAAATTAATTTTCAGATCTGTGACATACTGTGACATACACTCCAGCATTTAACTTTGTGAGTTCAACAGGAGGAACCAAAAGTGATTCATAATTATTTTAATACCTTTTTTTCCACTTGTGGAGTAAAAGCAGACAATAGTCAGTTAGACCTCCCTCAAGTGTAGGTCTATCACAAAGTCAAGTCATGTCATCAAAGCCATAAAAAATGTCCACACAGATATAATATGGTTAATAACCATTAACATTAACCACGGGACAAGTCTATCTCACATCAACGTAATTTAATATTTTCCCGTCAGTTAATGTGAAGGATCCGCGAAAGGATGTTTTTTTTGCCCTCATCTCTGGCTTTTTTAACAAGGAGCCAAAGTTTCTCTCTGGCGATCCTATCTTCTGGTGAGAGTGCTTCGGTGAGCCGTAACTTGTTGTCGAGAAGGAATTTACAGCCTCTGGCAGCTTGCCAAACTGTGTCGTGAAAACGACGGAGTGCAAACAAAATGATGATGGATCTGCAGGAACCATCGCCTCTTTTCGACGATGTGCAATATCAATGGCACCCCCAAGGTCATCGCTGATGCCAGGCACTACGTTGCTAAGGACATCAATCACAACTTTCCGAACATCATCTCTATCCTTCTCTCTGACGCCGTGTAATTTTAATGTCCATTTCCAGCTGTAACACTTGCTTTCTTCAATTTCGGCCTTCAAGGTTTTATTTGCATTTTGGAGCTCCTGAATCTCCATGGCCACAACTTTAAGAGACTCCATATGCGTTGCTACCTCAGTAACTGTAGAGGACAAAGTCTCAATCTGCTTAGCCGTTGATCCAGTTGTTATTTCAGTTTCAGTAATTTTCTGGAACATCTGGTCGTATTTTCCAGAGAGCTCACGAATGGCCGTAAGAATTTTCGTTGAGGAGTCGTTACTATCCATAGGATCTCTTTTCGTTTTCTTTGGCGCAGGTTTTAAGGGAGTTGCAGGTAGAGGAATCGCAAGAAGATCATTCATATCTGGGCATGAGTCAAACCAGTTGTTAATTTTCTTAGCATTTTCCGATGAACTCAAATCCAAGGAGGAGACGATGCTAACTTTCACGTCAGCGCTTTTAACAGGCCTTTTAACAGACCTTTCTTTCTGCCCATAGATAAATCAGTGCAAGGTGAGTAATGAGAGTAGAAAACTCACTTACACTTACACTTACAAAATGATCTGTTATCATGGTTATATAATCGTCCTAATTCAAATTTCCTGATGACACCTCCAAAAACGCGTCCACCTGTCACGCTGCCATCTTGGCCCCCTGGAATCTAAACCTCACGCTCTGACATATAACACCGATCGTGTCAGGATCCTGGCAAAGGACCCTAAAGACTATTGCAGAACAACATTTCCAAACTTATTATCATGCATTAACGTATCTTAATCTTAGGTTGGAAAGCAGAAGCATACAGAAGCATCAAACCTTGACAAACAACGGATCATTTTGTGTCAACTCAACCTGTTGAGTTGAATATGAAAACTGTTGAATATTTTTACAGAAGCAAGACCTTTTGATAAAAGACACATATAGCTAAAGGAATAAAGTTTTGTCATTTTTATTACAGTTTTATTATAGCTGTTTTGTGAATATACTAATGTATTACTGCCTTAATTTAGGCAAAGTATCTGGCAACAATTGGAGGTCCAAGTCCATCCTGCAATACAAGCCGCATCCTTGTTCGCGTGCTGACCACCCCACTGGCCCAGCAGCTGTGCTGGAAGGGCTCTGGCCAGGAGTTGGCCAGAAGTGTAATGCCTGTGGTAAGCAGAATCGCTTTCAAAACACGCTGAGAGAGAGACTCCCTACTCTCAATGACTATTCAATATTATAGTATGGAAAACAGTGATTATCTGATCAACAATTTATCATGTCTCTTTCTCCCTCAAACACACAGGCATACACAAGACTGATGTCATAGCCTGTTTTAGGAATCATCAGTGTGGATTAAACAGTTTTATCGTATTAATAAATTACACTTTCTAAAAGTATTTAATGTGTCGACTCCCACTCTATTCTGCCTATTATATTGTAATAAAGAGTCAGATGCGTTAGGATACTTTTGCAGCAATTAAATAGAAATGTCGACAGGCAGGGTCTGATATCAGTGAACGGTACAGTGGAGGCAAGGCAGAGAGAATAAACATTAAATAGGCAAAGATCAGGGCAGGCAGCAAACAATCAAAAACAGTAATACAATCCAAAGTCAGGGCAGGCAGCAAACAATCGAAAAACAAGAACAGTCCAATATCAAACACGGGAAACACAACCAGAATACAACAGGGAAAAACCGCTCAGAATTGATGCACGGGGGCAAATCAAGACTTCACATTGAATGTTTGTTTGAGTCCGGTTTTATATAGGAAGTGATGAACGAGGAACAAGGTGGCAAACAGGAAATGATCAGAACCAGGTATGTTGCATTATGGGAATTGAAGTCCAATAAATTCCGGGTTAGTATTCAGGGGATGGTTCCCTCTGGTGGCATGGTGAAGGTGGAGCCTCCTCCGTAACATATATGGCTTTAGTGCTTTTATGGAATGATTGAATATAATGGGCCGGTCTGGGCCAAAATGTCAGGACTGATTTCATTTTTGTCCCAGTCCAGCCTGCATGGCAGGATAAAATAATTACTCATTTATTTTAAAATAACCAATTTAAATCATCTAATACACATGGAACAATCCTTAACCATAAACTAATATCAAGTTCCCCCAATCAAAATGCAGGGTTTTGCGGCTCTCATAGGTTTAAATGTGAGCAGCTACTGGCAGCCAGTGCAACTGGATGAACAGCGGAGTGACGTGCTCTTTTAGGCTTGTTAAAGACCACTCTGGCTGCTGTGTTCTTAATCAACTGCAGGGGCTTGATAGTACAAGCCGTAAGCCCTGCGAGGAGAGCATTGCAGTAGTCTAGTCTGGAGAGAACAAGAGCTTGAATGAGCAGTCGAATGCAAAGTCTTGATTTGACCCGGCTGTCACTACTGAGCGTTCTTTAATCGGTTCTGGTTTGTTATGTTTTGATCCTGGACTTTTTATTGATTAATCCTGTTTAGCTGCCTGCCCTGATCCTTGCATTTGTCTAACATTTACGATTGTTTTCTGCCTGCCCTGACTCTTGCCTGTTTTACCGATACTGCCTGGTTTGCCTACGTTATTCTTGTTTGCCTGTGTATGACCCTTGACTATGTTTATTAAACCAAGCTGCAGATGGATCCCAATGCCTCTGACTCTTTGTTACAGAAGACTTCGCCAAACAACGATCCAGCAGCGCTATTGCAGTTGTCTAATGAATTGTCTGTTCAAGCCTCACAAATAGCCATGCATTAACACCAGCTCCATCGGTTAACCAGCCTCACTGAGGAGTTAGTGAAGACGTTGCAAGGAGTTTGAACAACTCCACCTGAGATCTTGGCGGCTATCTCTCATATGCCCAGCCAATTACCAACCATCCTCCCCTCGCTTTTCCAGAGACGTTCATTGGTAACCCTTCCAAGTGCAAAGGCTTCTTGTTACAATGCACATTGTTTGGTAATCAGAAACCTTCACTGTATCCCACAGAATCCAGTCGAATCGCTTTTGTTTGTTCTCTTCTCACTGGAAGGGCTTTAGACTGGGCTACTGCTGTTTGGAGAATAAATGGCTCCATTTTTCCCACTTTTGACATCTTTCTCCAACATTTTTGAGAGATTTTTGAACACCCCGCTGAAAGTAATTGTCCAGGTTAACAACTCCTAATCCACAACCAGGTGAATTCGACTGCTGCGGAGTATGCCCTCACCTTCCGCACACTCACGGCTCAGACTCTACCCATAACAATAAAATTCAAACTCCAGTAATACTTTCTATAGATAACGATCATATTTCCTCTTTCACTTCAATTGATTCGGGAGCTGCTGGTAATTTCATGTCCCTAGAATTTATGCAACAACATAATATTAATGTTTTACCATGTGATTCCTCTCTAGCAGTGGAGGCGCTAGACAGTCATTCAATGGGAAATGTGAACAATGTGACGGTGGATCTCTGTCTACAGATAGGCATGCTTCATTCATAAACAATTCAATTCTACATAATCTCCTCACCAAATCATCCAATAGTTCTGGGACTACCCTGGTTACGTTAACACGATCCCATCATTTTCTGGAAGAAGAGTCAAATTGTCCATTGAGGTTCGAACTGTCATAATCGTTGCCTGACACAAGTAACCCATGTTGCTGATAACCTCTCAGTTTTTGGAGAGACCTCCACTCCAGAATTCGGGATTTCTTCCGAATACGCTGATTTAGCAGAGGCCTTCAGTAAAAAAGAAGGCTTCCCAATTACCTCCCCATCATGCGGTAGATTGCTCTATTGTTCTGAAACCCAGCACTACTCCTCCTAAGGGCAGAATGAGGTTGTACTTAGAGGAGGAATTATGTAAGGGTTTCATGCGCCCATCCAACTCTTCAGCATCAGCTGGCTTCTTTTTCGTAAAGAAAAAGGTTGGGGGACTGAGACCTTGCATTGACTATCGTGGCTTAAACAATGTAACTGTCAAGTTTTGCTACCCGCTTCCACTTGTACCAGTAGCATTAGAGCAACTGCGAAAAGCCAAATACTTCACTAAATTAGACCTGCACAGTGCATATAATCTGATTCGCATTAAGGAAGGAGACGAGTGGAAAATGGCTTTAAGTCACTAAGTCATGCCCTTTGTCTTAGCCAATAGTCCGTCCGTTTTTCAGTCATTTATGAATGATGTCCTTCGGGACATGCTGAATAATGGGTCATTATATATAGACGAAACGATTGATTCAAAATCAGTTATATGTTAAGAGAAAGAAATGTGAGTTCCACAAGACCAGTACCTCTTTCCTAGGCTACATTATCAGTAACGAGGGGGTAGCCATGGATGAGAAGAAAGTCAGAGCGGTAACCGAATGGCCTCAACCCAAAACTGTCAAGGAACTCCAACGGTTTTTGGGAATACCACCATCCTCACCATTCTCCAAATCCTGTCGCCTCATCTTCGACTAGGGCTTCCTTGCAAAAAGCTTATCCCCAGGTACGTGGGGCCATTTCAATTCCTAAGACAAATCACACCAGTATCATTTAGATTTGATATCCTTGCTAATTATTGTGTCTCTGCTACTTTCCATGTATCCTTACTGAAACCCACTGGGGAACCTGTCGGAGAGTTGAAGGGAGGCTCCGGTAAACAGACCCCTCCTATCATGGTGGACGTCGAGGAGGCTTACCAAGTCCATGAATTACTCAATTCCAGATTCCGAGGTGGCATGCTCCAGTATTGGGTTGACTGGGTATGGTCCGGAGAAGCATTCCTGGGTCAATGCGGGAGATATCCTGGACCCAACACACACAGAGGAGTTCCACAAAGTGCATCCGGAGAAACCGGCCCCTCAACCTCGCGTTAGATCCCAGTGCCGACCAGCTCCTCACATCAGGACCTGCTCGCATGGGGGGGGGCCCCGTTACGGAGGAGATTCTGCTGCACCATCAGAGGGAACCTTCCCCTGAATACTAGAGACTATCTAAAACTCCATTTCTCATAATCAACTGTTCCTGGGACTAATCACTTCCGCTTGTACACCTGTAGTCAATCTAGAAAAAGCATGCCCACACTTTGCCCAATGTGCCCACGGTATGCCCACACTCTTCTAAATGTGCCCACACTTTGCCCAGTGTGCCCAGCGTATGCCCACAGTATCCCCACACTTTGTCCAACATGCCCACAGTATGCCCACACCTTGGACTGTCCCACTTGGGCCTGTAAGGCAGCTGGTCCAGTGATCAATGTTGGGTTTATCTAAAGGAACATATCATCAAACAACAAAACACCATTTGATGTTTTTCCCCAGGCCGTTTTTCCTCCCCCATGTGGCACTGATACCCTGAATTTCACATCTGCCTTCCTCCCTTCCCTCTCATTCTCCCCCTACATCTAAGCTCAGAACAATGGAGCTCACTGAACATACATTTGCAACATACAGTGTGACGTCATTGAGTTTTCATTTTCATGTTTGGTATCAGCCTTTGGTAAGGTTATGGTGTGATTGGTAAAACGATCTCATTTCTATTATTGTGGGATGTAGTGTTTTAAGGGCTTAAACGTAGAAAATAATCGACATTCCTGTCATGGGTGTGTCCTTTCCAGGAGAACTGAACCTTGTAGTGTTAACTATTCCAGCGGGGTGCCCCTTCATATCACGAGAACATACCAGACCAAATTGGCTGTAGATTTTATGACTCTTTGTCTTATCTGTGTATATAAGGAGGCTAGGCAAAAGACTCGGGGAAGTCTTCTGTAACCAGAACTTCCTGCACCATTGTGGTGTGTCTATATTGCCAAGGAAGCATTCTGTAACCAGAACTTCCCACACAACTACAGTGGTGTGTCTCATTTGCCAGGTATGATTTTGACTTTGTAGCCGGTTTTGTATTTTGTTGATCATTTATTATTTTCCTTGAATTCGAATTCATGTAATGTCTTTATTTTTAAATTGATGTTTAACCTGCTTGGCAAAATAAGTTGTTTTCTTGATATATTTGAAGTTCTTAAAAAATTGTTATTACCAGTAGATTAAATGGAGTCCAATGTTACCGCAAAATAAGGTGTCGGGATAAGATTAAACTGGGGACTTTGGTATTGGACTGGTATTTGAAAGGAGCATGGAGCACATCAACCAAGATCCCCAGATTTCTGTCTATCACCTGACTTAGCAAGTTGCATGATCGTGACTAAGATAACTGTTTTTAGATCTGAGCAAGCATGGAGCAGCCAGGTTTAATGCTTGGGTTAAACCTAGGGACTTGGGTCCCTAATGAAAGAATAACTAACTATAAGTATGAAAATTTACAAATAATCAAACTCAAATAAGCCTTATTACATATAAAATTGGAGTCCGATTAGAGTAAACCACAGAGTCAATTAATCAAAATTATATTAAAGAACTTTTGCAGAAGCGCTAAGGAAAGACAGAACACGTGAGATACCTTCACCCACATCGTTGGATTCCGTCGTTGGGCCAGGGGGTGGTCCTTACAGGCCACACCTGGGCCCCAACGAGGCATGTTTGCTGGGCCATTTGATATAAAATGTAACGACTTATTGGAAGTGTTTCCAGGTCCAGTTTGCTTTAATTATTGCAACCCTTGCAATCTCAATATAAGTATTTGAGTTTTATAAAACTAGGCTAGGTTAATGAGATTTGTCTTTAATCTAGACTTAAACTGTTTGCCTCCCAGATAATGCTAGGAAGAATTTTTAGGTGTGGTCAGATGGCCAGATTTTTTAAATTCTCAGTGGGCGTGATGGATTATAATGCAACAGCAGCTCGCTCAGGTACTGAAGAGCTAAAACATTTAAGCATTAACAAGATTGAAAAAGTGCAAACGATGTGTGATAGGCCAATGTAGTAACGGGCTAATATGGTCATACCATTTCATTCTTGTAAGCATTGTAGCTGCTGCGTTTTCAAGATTCAAAGCATTTATTGTCATATGCACAGTAAGGAAACAGGTTTCCCTGTGCAATGAAATTCTTACTTTGCTGTCCACAGTGAATGCCAGGACAATTATATAGACTAAAGTACAGAAAAAAATAAAAACTTTAAGAAATATACAATAAGGGGAAAAATATACAAAACAAATATATACAATAAGGGGCAGAATATACAATAAGGGGACAAAAATACAATGAGGACATAAAATAATAAATACACTCTGAAAATAGGATGATGTGCAAATTGAATAAACGTGCAAACTGAAGGGTAGTTAGCAGCGATTGACTTTAAGCCGTGTGCAAAATGATAATGTGACTAAGGTGCATAAGAGATGATGGGATTCATATAATGGTGATAACAGTCCAGCAGTAGTGAAATCTGTTTATTTAGCTAAATCCTGTTTAAAAGTCTTATGGCTGCGGGAAAGAATGAGTCCCTCAGTCTTGTAGTCCTGCATTTCACACTCCTGTACCTCCGTCCTGAGGGGAGGAGTGTGAACAGTCCATGTTGTGGGTGGGTGGGGTCCTTAATGATGGAGGCAGCTCTCCTGTGGGTTCTGCACTGGTAAATTGTCTGCAGAGCAGAAACTAAACTAAAGACCAAGTAAAGTTCTTGGTATGTATGTCTGTTTTATTTATTACTATTACTATTTATTATTATTATTTACTAGTTTAGCTTACTAGCTTAGTATACTGGTAAATTTGGTAGCTCACTCTGTGCTCAGCAGCAGGCCACCTGTACAAAATAGTCTAGAGGTTTTTGAAGTTCATTGTACATTTAAAAAAAATGAGAAAAGTAGAGAATGTTTTTCTTAAGTTCAGTTTACTAAAGGTTTATGTTTGGTGAGGCTAAGTGTATAGATAGATATTAGGTAAATATGATACTTGTATTTTAGAGTGCATTCTCAGATCAGGTGTAGCGTTCAGATTTATAAGTGGTGTTTTAGGAATGAATTCTTCATGTATATGTAGCAGGTAAATGGAGGGTTTCACAGATAAACCTCAAGGTTTTTCCTGGCGGACACACAAAGCAACTGTTTCTAGCTGTCTCTAAGTGAATCAAGGCTATTGAGGCCTCAGAGCACGTTTTCCACCAACTCTCGGATTTTTGGGATCAGAGAGCAGTAGACACAGCTGTTCAGGGGCGCTGTGCTGAACTCCTTTCCACAGTCAGTGAGAAACAAACTTGAGGATCAGCCTGGGCTCAGCGAGGAGGTTCATGCTGTATGGGCAGCTAAACTCAAACATTTCTTCCAACATTATGAGGCAAACAGACTATTATTTTGCAACAAAGGTACCCCATATTGCTGTGAGACAGAAGGTGTGAGAGATTTGAAGATTAGGCCTGACTTAGGATGTGACAAAATAGAAGGACATAAAATGTTGTTTGTGGATGGATCATGCTCAAAGTATGCCGCCTTTAGTCACAACATGAGGGCTGAGGTTCCCTTTACAGATGTTTAATGCACTCATCGACACAGACATCAACACCAACACCGTAGAACTAAATAAACAGGACAAATATATAACAAACATCAGTTACACATTCAATTAGATGGGAAACATGCATACGACTTCAAACTCATAAATGAACAAAAAACTACATTCACATACCACTTTTCCCTGCTTGTGAACTAAGAGAGGGAGATATATCTTAACGTTTATTGATCGGATGACTTATGAGCACAAAGAGAAACACTTAAAACCTTTGAGAATAGCATTGTTCCATCACTTCATGCAGATGACAAAAACAGGAAGTGCCGTATAAAGGCAGGATGGGAATAAAACAACACATAACCAAAAAACTCTTAAAAAAAGAATCATTGCTCGAGTAAACAATTAAAAATAGAAATCACAATAAACATAAAATTATACAAATTAAACTAATAAGGTTACCAAAATAAGCAAGTTTCTGAGCGCATAAGCGCCATCCAGTGAAAACAGGCGTAAATTCAAAAAGCTTTGTGATAACCAATACACTCCCACCATCACACTGTGTGTGATTCTTAATAGAAATTATAAATACTCAAGTAACTCTTCTTTCTCTTCTGAAGATAGAGATCCTCCTATACACACTCTAACCTTATTGTTAGTATATGATTCGGCGTTAATGGTTCTGGTCCCAAAGGATCATTGATGTGTTCTAAGGACAATGTTCGACTATTGACAATCGCCATTACTTCATACATAAATGTTCTTAAGGAAGAAGTGTCCAGTCTCGCTGCAGACTGGTCTAGGATGGATGTCAGATCTATCTCTCCCAGACACCACCCGTGACTGGAAGCAGGTGGGTTCATGACGAAGGTATAACCTAACTCCTTCACACAGCCTCGAGATGGGAAACATGCATACGACTTTAAACTCTTAAATGAACAAAAAACTACATTCACATACCACTTTTGGGAGTGTGCGTGTCAGACAATATTTTCACTTCATAAACTTTATCACTCTAAATTACTATGCTACTTTCGAGGTTTCAAGGTTATTCCTGGCGCACACACAAAGCAACTGTTTCTAGCTGTCTCTAACCGAATCAAGGCTATTGGGGCCCCAGAGCACATTTCTCAGCAGCACCTGTCTCAGGATAGATAGGAAGGGTCCCACATTTTCTTTGCATGCAACTGATGTGACAGTGTTACTGTTCTGCTGTGCAGTAATTCTTTAATAAAATATTTTTCGTTAAATCGTAAACGTGTAAACAGTAAATGGTCAAGGCAGGCAGCAAACAATCCAAAAAGGTAAACCAAATCAGAGTCCAAGGGCAGGCAGCAAACATTCAAAAACCATAAACAATCCAATAGAAACCAGGTAGACAATAACAAGAAACCGCTCTGCAATGTTAGCCGGGGCAAAACAAGACATCCCACAGAGTAATGGAAGTTCAGGGTTTAAATAGGCTGCTGATTGTGAGCAGGTGCACCAAACAGGAAGTAGTCAGTCCCAAATATGGGGCCCATGGGAAATGTAGTCTGAATCAAAACTAATACTCAGGAGATGGCTCCCTTTGGTGGTGCGGAGGCGGCGAACCGAGAGTCTCCTTCGTAACAGAAGGGATAGGGTGAAGGGGGCAGGTGGTAGAGATTTCTCCGCTTTTGATCAAACAAAATAACTACATTTCAGTAATATTGTCTCACACAGAATTAAACACAAAAACAGTTTTAGTATTACACTGATTTTAATGACATTTCATAACTTATGCATTTTTAAGAAACAATGCTGTGATTTGCTCCCACTACACCTGACGTGTCCTGACAAATTTGTTGTGAATCAGCAAAAATACAAAACAATTGAAATAACTTTATTAAAGTAAAAGTAGTTATTTATTAAAAGTAGCTTTTGCAACATTTTACAGATTTATCTTCAGATATATTCTAAAAGTAAACACTTAAAAAGAAAAAAAGAAAAATTTAAAGATTGTGTACAAGTTTTTTGGTTTCCATTGTAAATGTTTTACATAAAAGATGAAAATTCATGAAAGTCCAAAGATGCACCCAAAAAGGTTCTTTGGATAAACCAGATACAGTGAGAGTTAATAACACAAAAATCTGAATCACGGTAGCATTATCTTTTGTTTATTATGTTTATATAAAACAGGCCACCTTATGCAGATTTAAGATATAGTTAAAAAGTCTGTTTAGTCTGTTTAAAACTAAACATTAAGTAAAAAACTGTTAGAAGCAATAGCTCTGAAATGAAAAGAAGATTATGCACCATTTTGTTCTTGTTATAATGTGAAAGTTTAACCTAAATTAGTACAAGATGTATTTTTGTGAAAGGTTCTTTATCTCAGGCATGCAGCACAGCGGACGTGAAGAGACTATGGGTGTCAATACAATCCGTCCCACTAGCAGGAAGAACAAGTTTGGTCTTTAATCAGAAAACTAGATGAAGATGGCCCAGATTGACCCTGATTAAACATTTTTACTTTTGTCAAAAATGTCATTCTTTGATGATTCTTCGACCTCAAAGATTTCTCTTCAGTTAACATGAAATCAGCCATTGTGTTTGAAGCTTAAGGGAACTGTGTTACATTTACATACATTTAGTGTCATAAGCGCCATAAACCATAAGGAGGCAGTAACATCAGCTGTACACAGTTAGCTACCAAGATTACAACACTTCCAGTGCTTGATAGAGGCGATATCTGTTGGGAAAGGTGAAAGGGTATTTTTTTCTGTGTTGGTCCTTTAATTTTTAAGTTTAAACTGTTATTAAGTACGTTATAGCAACACAACAAAACTTAAGGGAATACTTAGCAGTTTAAAGGAAATATTAAGTGCACATTTAGCATCTACTTCGAGCACTGTTAATATAAATTACCCTATAAATTATCCGCTAATAATTTATCACAAGGTTGGTGAAAAACTGTTTTATCACAAATTTATCACAAACAGTCACCGATACACTTTAGGATATTTAAATGTCCTTTTCTTGATTTGATATCAATGTTTAGAGCAAAATAATGAATATGTAGGCTATTAAATGTCACCTTACATAAATTAACAATTACATAAAACGCATAAATATTAGGTCACACCAAACGAACGATATGCCATGCACCACCTCAAACATTCGATAGTTTTCTAAACGTGTCTATCGCATGACAGTCTAAATTATCTAAAACCACCTAAATATGTTTTAAGTGTAAAACATTCTAAAAGTCATAGCCCGTTGTAGGTTACACAACTGTTTGTATCATTATATAAGTGAGCTATATAACACACCAATGAAACCTTATTCCTGACATCACGTGCTTCTTACGTGACCGAGAACGAGGCAGGCGTTATTACATTTTCCGGTGTACGTACTGACCGATCAAAATAAATCACACATCTCTTCATATTATTAAAACGTGAAATTAATAATCAGTTTCCACTGGTTCTTGATAGGTATGGACATCCCATAGAATGGAAACACAAGCGAACAGAAGCCTTGTAAGAATCGTTCTGGAGAGCATTTCATGTGGAGAGTTCTGGGGGATTACGCAAAGTGCCGCTTTTGTTTGAGACATCGGGTCTTACATAAAACCAATGGATCATCTCAACAAATATCATTTGCTTTACTCTGTGAAAATATCTCATCATCAGCATCATTGACTTACGTAAAATCGGTATGTGCAGTGTGAGAGCGTATTTTTGTTATATACACGATTTACTAGGAAATCACTCGTCGTTTAAAGTCGTTTCTGTGGGCCTAACACCTGCAACTTAATGGGGCGTAAATGTAGTTTACAGACGATTGTATTTAAACGTTTAGAGGGCCGCGTCTTTGTTGTTGAATGTAGCTTTAATTTGAGATTGTTTTGTGTTGTTTTTAGTTAAGTACCCTAACCTTAAGTACCTTTAACCTGTTTTCCTTAAACTGAAAATCATTGCTTTTTTGTTGTGTGGCAGAAAATGGATGCCGGGATACAGAATCATACCGAACATTATGTGCACAACCTCTCCAACCCGAGCGCAGCCGGTTTGTGCGCGGAAATGCTCGGGGTGGCCGATGAGGCGTGCCGGGCTGGAGACTTCGACTTAGCGGTGGAGATATACTCTTCTCAGCTCACCGAACTCCAGCACACCGACCGCGGCCTCTGCCTACGGAAAGCCGATGCTTTGGCCCGTGGGGGACGCATAGCCGAGGCGCTGGACTCTTATTGCATCGCGGCAAATCTCCAGACATTAAGACCTGATGAACTGCGGGTTTTAGTTGATGTTATAGCGCAAACGATACGTGTAAAAGAACAGAGTGACTGCAAGAGTTCGGATTCGCAGAACATATGTTTTGAGAGTGATGAATTAGATGAGGAGCAGAATTTAGATTTGTTTTCGTGTCGTCTTTGCAAGTGTTTGTTAACGGAACCGACCACCCTGGTATGTGGACATACTTTTTGTAAACGTTGTCTTGAAGAGGATATGGTAAAAGAATGCAAAACCTGCCGCGTAGAAACGAATAAACCACTTGGAAAGTTTAACGTTGACGGGCTCAGAGTGAATGTTATAGTCAGTGGTTTGATTGACAAATGGTTCCACATGGAAACCCAAGCGAGGCGATTGTGGTTGGAAGGGGAAAGTCTTTGGAAACAACAAGACTTAGCCAACGCCATACAGAAGTTCGACAAGGCGGATGGACAAGGTAAGAAATTTATTTCATTGTTACATACTGTATATGTGTCCTTTCACCTAATTTACAACTGCAGTTATTTATAAATGACTGACCTACTTTCTAAAAGAGTTATGAAAGCTGTAGGGGGCGACGTTGAGTAGCTCACGTTCAAAGATCACACGACTATTTTGTAACAAATATTATTTCCATATATGATTTGGAGTTAAGGTATATATTCACCTTGAATGTTGATTTACTTATTTCCTGTTCATTAGAACTGACATTAAGAGATTAGTCTAAGGGATAGCTCATTCAAAATTGAAAATTGGTATTTTACTAACACTAACAGCATTCTAGATATAGGTGACTTTTCTTCAGTAAACCGTGTGTACGATATATGCTACAAGTTTGTATACCACATAACAGGGTGCTGCTGAGCCCAATCGTCTTGCTCATGTGAAACCCGAAACAGCCCAAAACCTTGACACAACCTATTAACCAAAACGAAATAATGAATATATAATCCTTACATAAACAAAAGTGTTTGGTCCCTAATATTTTACATGCCAAAAACAATAGGGCTTTAGCAAATTAAGCGCTATAACCCTTTAGATAAACCTGAAAAATTGCAGTTTAACCAATTAATTACAAATCGAAATGGTTACTAATTAAATTGTAGTTCTAATTTAGTTGTAATTTAAGTGTTCAGTTCCTTTGTGTATACGGGAAAAACCAAGAAAAATATATATTATAATAATATAAATTTAACAGGATGTGGCTCAAGATAGAATACTTGTAGCCATCACAGGCAATGTGTTTACGATCAAACTACCCAAGCAGCATATTGTGAGGGGGAAAAAAAAGCCAACAGCTCGCCTACACTGCAAATCATCAAAGACGTAGGAAACCAGAAGAATAAAACTTGCCAACATTCTGATTTGCGACGCATACTATGTGTTGTAGGCTCAGCTTTCTGCATTTACGTAATTTCTGTGAGTGCCCTGGGAACTGTGAAATCCTCTGCCCCTTGTATGTATAGGTCAGATTCCAGAGTCGAGCCAGGCAAATTTAGGTCAAGCATGATAGGTGGAATTAAAGCATCTTTAAAAAAACATTTTTGTGCAAATATTTTGACCCTGTCTCCTAAACTATTTTTAGAAAATCAAAGTTAACTTAATTGCAGTCTTTTTCTGGATTTTTCCTTATTTGACTGTAAAATGTGTTATTTTAGTCTACAGAGTCTGAAAAAGAAACTGCAGACATTGTTAATGCATCATCACATCACCCTGCATAAATGAGCAGGTTAATTGCCTGACCTACTCTTACCTACTCGAAGCACAAAGCTTGAGGCGAACCAAAAGCCTAACAGGCCCTAACAGGCCCATTTTTAGAAGACTTTCATTGGTAGTATAATAATAATAATAATAGTAACTAGATACATTTCCTTCAGAAAATGTGAGTGGTGCTTGCCGTGGCAAAACTTGGGTCAAAATTGCAAAAGGTCATGGGTTCAATTCCCAAGGAGCACATATTCTGACAATAAGTATAATTTAATGTACTGTACTGTAAGTCGTTTTGGATAAAAGTGTCTGCCAAATGCCACATGACACTAACATATTTTATCATGATTTTGGCATGATTCAAGTATGATGTTAGTATGGTGCTTGCGTGACTTAGTGTGGTGTTAGCATGATGCTATCACTTTTTAGCATGAATCTAGTATGATTTAACCATGATGCTAACTTGATCTAGCATGATGTAAAGATGATTTAGCATGTTGCTAACAATGCAGCATAATGTACTGAAATATGGCTTATTCATGGTGTTATGCAGTTGCTAGGGTGCTTTAAATGGTTGCTAGGGTGTTGCTAGGAAGTTGCCAGGGCAATACCTAAAGCCCACTGACAGCATGAGTCAAATAAACCCACCCACATATCTCTGCAGTGTTTTAATTCTGAGATATGGTTTACTCATTTCATTACATGGTTGTTAGGGTACCATAAATGGTTGCCTTGGTGATTCTTGACATCCAAGTCCATGGTGCCATTCAAAAATATTCAGAAAGCAGATGGTGGCAGCACAAAATTAATTTCCATGGCTCCTGACAATATATTGAGTTCTTATGAAGCAAAACTATCAATTTGAGCAGCATTATTTACAACATTATTAGCGTTTGGTGTGGTGGGCTGATGACATTGACGTGCCATTGTCAGTCAAGGTCATAGCACAACCAACTGGTAACAGGAAGTGCACCACTTTAAAGTACTTTAAAGTAGTCCCCTTACACTTCAGTCACTTCATGCTAATATTAACCAAATAATGTAGAGACATTGCTGATGTAAAGTTCTAGACTAATTTGTGATCAATTATGTTGCCATGGTAAAAATCTTTAAAACCATCTGTAAAAAATTATATTCATGTGTATTTGAGGCACTGAACATGCTTACAGTGGTATGAAATTTGGCACATACATCATACTGGTCAGTCATTAGGTGTTGGTAAAACCTCAGACATGGGCATGGTGGGGGACTCTTTAGCATCTTTTTTAAATAAAGTGACAGGGGTAAGTTTTATCTACAGTAATCAAGCTTTGTAAATGTATGGTTCCCATCAAGTCAGGTAGCTTTTAAAATTAGTCATAGTGTCACCAACTGGCAGAAGGAAGTGTGTCACTTACAACGGTTTAAAAGAGCTCTTTTTGTTTCTTCTGTCTCTGAAATGAGAGATTTGTCAGACACGATTTGTCTTTGCAATGTTTTATTTCTTGCAAGGGAGATCAGTTATGAATAGGTAAAGCTTCTGAAGATGGGTTAAAGATCTTAAAGTTGAGTGTTTGCATCAAGCTTATATATGGTACATTTGGGGTGTTTCCAGTTGTCATTGGCCCATGCTCATCTGAACATATATCTGCTATTCACCAATCAGTATGCAACATTCACAGTTTATCACCTTATATAGAAAGTTTTAGTATACCAATTACGTTAAGTCTTAGCCTGCTCCACCCTCAAAATCTCTTCTGCAGAAGTAGGAAACAGATTCTGCAGATGCTCAACAGTGCAATCATTTCCTCTACCTAGGGTGAGGTGCATAAAGTTTTCATGTCAGCTAAAGAAGAAACTGAATCAGATGTTTCATGATAAGGTTCACAGTGATAATCATAGACAATGTTAATGCTATATCCATGAATACAAAAATTTCTTCCACAAAATTTACCCAAATCACTTCAAACTTGATCAGAATTAAAGAAAGACATTGAAGATGCTAAATTGTAAACAGATTGTGGATATCCCAAACGATGTTGCCTTGGTGAGGGAAGCAGTTTGTGGCATAAAAGAGAACACAAGAATTTTTTTATCTTGTGTGTGCATTGCATCAAGTGATTTACATCAAACGTGGGAAATATTTTTGGTATTGTGGGCTGATCCTGATGATGTGGCTGTTGTGAGTCAGTCATAGCACCACCATTTGGCAGCAGGAAGCGTCACAACAGACTTGCTTAAAACAGTCCTCAAATATTTTTATTAAATGCATAATCTTAAAGTATGTGTCTTTACTAGAGATTATTATTTAATAACGGTTGATTAATACCCAGAAAATAAGACATTTGTGGTGAGAGCATAACATTCAATAGCAGAGGAGGGGAGGGATATGTAGCGCTCCCATTTGACTAAAGAGGTTACATCACATATTTTCTGTTTGTGTCTGGTTTATTCACACCTAACGTTAAATGTTAAAAACAACACAGTATATTTGAAATTTGTTTAATGACATCTTTGAAATATGTACTATGAATGAAGGCCATTTTTTATTTCTGTACTCATTTTGTTTTATTTTAAGTATACTTATTTAACATTACAGTATAAATAGTCATAATTTGTATTATTTGATAGGCCTAAAGTGCAAGATTGATTTTTTTTTTGTAATTTTTTTTATAATGTTCTGTAATTGGTAATTAGGGAATAAAAACAGTTTTAAGTGATCTTAAGCACAGTTTCTAAACACAGTGATGGGTTTGTGGAAGATGTTGAACTATAGTTGAATGAAGCTAAGAATGTAAGGCAAAATGCTCAAATAACAGAATCAAATTTTCTTTAAAGCCATGCATTTTTTTCCATCACTGTCTGTTCTTCATAATACAGCAGCAATGGATAACCCTGTTGAACTTCGGTGTTGTTGTGATTCTAATATTACATCTTCTATTATATATATAAATGTTTTAAGTGAATCTCAGAACCGTGATATGGACTATGATGATGTGCAAAATTAACTACAAACAAATGACAGTGATTCTAATGTGAGCAGAAATGATCTACATGAATTACAATGACAACTCATGGATCGTGATCTAGCCGATCTTCTATCGCATCTGCTCATCGTAAGGTTGAGGCTGTAATGGCAGGTTTGTTGGAACATCAGAAAATGGTATCACAGAAATATGCATTGGAGAAGGAAGAGGAGAAAAAAAGAGCTGGACACAAAAATTTCTGTATCAATGGCTAAGATGAAAAATGTATGGTGATGTGAACTTCAGCGTACATGGTGAAGGTGCTCATGAAAAACAATCAAATCTAAGGATGCTAAAGCTCTGTAGTAATATGGCCTGTTCCTCAGGACTTGTTGCAGTACTATGCAGAATATTCGTTATACGAATGAGTTGAATCTTGTCACCATTATGCAAGCTATTCTAGGGCTGGGTGATAAAACGATAACGATATGTATCGCGATAGACACGTGCTCGATATCAATAAAAAATGTGTTCGATATTTTTTATTCTTCATCGGAAGAAAACAGCGGTTGTGAAGCAAGTTTGGTTGCATTAACAAAGGCACTCGCTCTCTGGTAACCTAGCAATGTAGGGAGTGACACGCTAACAGCCAATCATGTTGTCTCGTGCTGGTCTGCTGGATTCCTCTTCATAAGCAGAAAATGAGTGCCGCAGCGAGCGAGGATATTGTAAATAAAAGAGGTGACACAGGAAATAGCATAAGAAAATATGTCTTGTTTTCTGAAAAAAAAAGTGATTGTTTGCTTAAAACAAGCAAAATTATCTGCCAACGGGTAAGAAAAATAATCTTAATGAGATATAATCTCAAACAGAAGTTTTAAGCATCACTTAATTTTCTCATGCCATTTTTCTTGTCTAGTAATCTTGATTTAATATTTTTTAGATATTTGGACTGGAAACGAGACGAAATTACGAAGAAAAACGTGTCTTTACGAATTAGACGAAGTAAGAAAAGCTTTTTTGAGCTATACATGACAACAGATTGAAATATGAATGGTCCAAAAAAAAGCCGAGTGAATAAAAACGTGTCTTAGTCTTGCAATGCAAAGTGCAAAGTAACTATACCACCCCTGCTTTACTACTGCTTACCATATACG